>BCLK01000379.1:0-17862 GCA_001748405.1 Paraphoma sp. B47-9 | reverse complement strand
GCAAGCCTCTAAGAAGTTACCTGCGGAGCTCGTTCCCATGCTCGGCGATGCAGCAACTCCATCAATTCCGAAGGCCGAGAAGGAAAAGTCTGGAGAACGCCCGATCATGCACCAAGAGGTCTCGTTCGTTGCTACAAGCGCAAACAAACCGAAGAGGCACACTTCTTGGGAGCGCCCTGCTGTCCGGCACGCCCTTTCTTTCGCTGAGACCGCCACCACGACGGCCACGCACTCGAGGACGGAATCAATTGCGACGCCGCCATCGAGCGTCAGCGCAAAGTCGTCGATCTCTGACCTGAGAGCAATCAAAGAAAGTAAGGAGCTTAGAGAGTTCGAAGTGTTGAAAACTGAGCCGATGTCTCTGTCACAGTCACGCTTCTGGCTTCTCGATCTTTTCCTCGAGGATCGTACGGCTTCTAACGTGGCCTTCCAGTACCAATTGAATGGACATCTTGAGGCCGATAAGCTTTCACAAGCGCTTGAGCTCGTCGCCATGAGACACGAGTCTCTCCGAACCTTTTTCGTCAATGACGTTTCGCAGCCTGACATGGCAGTCCAAAGTGTCTCCGATACAAATCACGTCAAGCTAGAGCACCGAACGATCAACCATGTCGATGAAGCAGCTCAAGAGTACGAGATGCATAAGCGGCACGACTTCGATTTGGGTAAACCACAACTCCTCCGCATGACCCTACTTACGCTCAACAACACGACGCACTACCTGCTTATTGCCTACCACCATATCATTATGGACGGTATCAGCTTGCAAGTGCTGCTGTCTGATTTGGAATTGGCATACAATGGCACACCATTGGGTCCTTCACCAATGCAATTTCCTACCTACTCAGTGAACCAATGCAAGGCGCTCCAATCCGGTGCAATGGATTCTGAGCTTGAATACTGGAAGGGTGTCTTTCACGACTCCCCAGCCGTGCTTCCACTTCTTCCAATGGCCATAACGAGTTCACGTACACCCATTTCTGCTTTCAAGAGCAACGAAGTCTCGAGGCGAGTCAACCCAGTCACTGGGCAGAAGGTCAAGGCTGTTGCTAGGATGAGCCGTTCGACAAACTTCCACGTCTATCTCACCGTCTTCCGCATCCTCATTGCCCGATTGGCTGACGCTACTGACCTCACGATCGGTATCGCCGATGCCAACAGAACCGAAGACGACACCACTAGGACAATCGGTCTTTTCCTCAATCTTCTCCCTCTGCGATTCAAACCTGACGAGGCAAAGACTTTTGCTGCCTCGGTCACAGAAACCAGGAATCAGGCATACGCTGCGCTGGGCAACTCCAAGCTGCCCTTCGACATAATGCTCCAGGAGTTACATCACGTCGAGCGTTCGTCAACTCATGCTCCGTTCTTTCAAGCTTTCTTTGACTACAAAGTTGGCGTCAAGCAGATCTCGAAGTTTGGCAACTGCCAGATGGACATGCAGCAGAACAATACCGGAGAGACAAATTACGATATCAACATCACCGTCATTGAAGACGATCAAGGTCCGGGTGTCATTTTTGAGACACAGGCGTCGATCTATGATCGCAATGCCACGACCCTGCTGCTCGAGTCGTATATCAACCTGCTGGAAGTCTTTGTCAATGCACCAACCACGAAGACCGGCGAGCCTTCGCTATACAGTCAAGGACAAATCCAGCGAGCACTCGACATGGGCAAAGGACCTGATCTGCTGTCCGAATGGCCTGCCACTCTTTCGAGTCGTGTTGAACAAGTCGCAAGACAGAACAAAGACGCAGTGGCTGTGAGAGACGGCAATGGTAATTCAATCTCCTACGGAGCCCTTATGAGCCGAAGTCAAGCTATTGCAGCCACCTTGCAGAACGCCGGCGTGGTCTCAGGATCCAAGATTGTCGTCTTCCAACAGCCATCGGTCGATTGGATTGTCTCGCTTCTGGCTATCTGGAGAATCGGCTGCATCTATGTTCCCTTGGACGTCGCAAACCCACTAACTCGCCTAGCGGCGATCGTGGAAACTTGCCAGCCAAGTGTGATTTTGACTGATGCCACCACCAGCCCCAACGTAAACAGCTTGCGTGCGTCCAATGCGCTTACACTCAATGTCAGCAAGGTTCCCGACTATGCATCTGCAATTGTTCCAGACTTATCTCGAGGCACGCAAGCCGCTGTCATCATCTACACCAGCGGTTCGACCGGAACTCCCAAAGGTATCACAGTCAAGCATGAGGGTCTGCGAAACTACATTGAAGGTTCCGTCAAAATGTACGGCATGGAAACTCCACAAACGACACTGCAGCAGAGCGCGCTGAGCTTTGACATTTCACTGGAGCAGATTTTCACTGGTCTTGCAACTGGCGGGTCTGTCTTCATGTGCCCCCTGCAGCAGAGGGGCGATCCAGTAGAGATCACCAAGGTGATGCGAGATGCGCACATCACTTACTCGCAGGCAACACCATCCGAATATCTCATGTGGCTTCAGTTCGGGATGAGCACACTCCAACAATGTTCCGACTGGAAGTACGCCATTGCCGGTGGAGAGAGACTCACAAACACCGTCGCAAATCATTTCGCAACCTTGAATCTGTCCGATGTGCGTCTTATCAACAGCTATGGCCCAGCAGAGATCTCTTGTGGATCAAGCTTCCATGAGATCGACTACCGTCAAGGAGAGCAGGGTGATATTCCGATTGGTTCCCAGTACCCGAACTATTCAGCTTACATCGTCGACAAAAATCTCAAGCCCTTGCCAATCGGCATAGCAGGTGAGATCGTCATTGGTGGAGCGGGCGTCGCCGCCGGCTATGCCAACAACGCTGCCTTGACTTCGACTCAATTCGTGCCCAACCCCTTCGCAACTACGGCCTATGTGGCAAACGGATGGTCAAAAATGTACCGCACTGGTGACTACGGACACTTTCGTGAGGATGGATCACTCGTTTTCCGTCACCGCATCTCCTCGGACCTTCAGGTAAAGATCCGTGGTCTCCGAATCGAGCTTGGAGACATTGAAAGCAACATTGTGCGCGCGGGCAACGGTTCCATCCTCGAAGCCATCGTCACTGTTCACGGCGAGGAGTCTGACTTCTTAGTTGCCCACGTCGTCTTCGATACCAAACGCGACATTGCCGATAAGGACGCTTTTCTCCAGAATCTCCTTCAGGACTTGCCGATTCCACGATACATGGTTCCCGCTATGGCCATTCCTATTGATCACCTGCCACTGAACAACCATTCCAAGGTTGACAGGAAGGCCGTCAGAGCGCTTCCACTACCAGATCATATTGCAACTCCAGCCGTCAGCAGCGAACTCACCGATACTGAGGCTGAGCTATTCCGCCTTTGGCAAGATGTTCTGTCCACGCCCGTGACCAACATCGCCATCACACCTGCTACCAATTTCTTCTCGGTTGGTGGTAACTCCCTCCTGATCGTCCGCCTACAAGCTCGCATACGCAAAGAGCTCAGTGTCGTCGTGTCTGTCTTCGAGCTCATGAGTAGCAGCACCCTTGGCGAGATGGCCAGCAAGATCGAAGAGAGCGTCGGTGTCGAAAGTATCGACTGGGAACGCGAGACGGCTGTGCCATTTGTGGTAACACCAACTCCTGTTGAACCTTATACCGCACCCCGTAACCAACCCAAGGTCGTCGTGCTCACCGGCGCCACCGGGTTCCTCGGCCGTCACCTCCTTGGTCGACTTGAAACCGACCTCAACATCACCAAAATCCACTGCGTGGCTGTACGCGACAAGTCCGTCGAGTCTTCACCCAAGGTCTCCGTCCACCATGGCGATCTGTCCGACCCAATGCTGGGCCTTAGCCAGTCCGAGTTTGATGACCTCTCACGTTCAGCTGATGTGATCATTCACCTCGGCGCCGTCCGCTCATTCTGGGACAACTACCACGCCCTCCGCCAGACGAACGTGCAGCCCATCAAAGAACTCGTCAAATTGGCAGCAGCCCGCCGTGTTCCCATCCACTTCATTTCATCTTCTGGCGTCTTGCCCACGACTGCTTACGTCCCGATCGGAGCCTCGGTTGCTCAGAACCTACCCTCCACTGACGGGAGCAACGGATATGTCGCCAGCAAATGGGCGGGCGAGCGCATTCTCGAGCGCGCAAATGCCGATTACAACATCCCCGTATCCATCCACCGCTTCGTTGCAGGCGGCGCGGAGCCTCCGCGTGACGCAGTGACGCCAGTGATGCAGTGGCTGGCTCAGCACAGTGAGATGCACAGGATTAAGCCCGACATCGCGGGCTGGAGAGGTCACATCGACTTGCTGAAGATGGATGAGGCAACCAAGGCACTCTGCGAGTCGCTTGTTGGTGACTCGCCGAGAGCGCGATTCTTACACCATGAGAGCCATGTTCGTCTGCGGGAATGCGACATGGAGGCGTTTGTCGGAGTGAGGAAGGGAAGAGCTGACATGGAGGAGATGGAGCTTCTTGATTGGTTTGGCAGGATCAAGGACGATGGATTTGAGTACTTTTTGTCCTCCCACATGGCGAGCTTCCAGGCTGGCGATCAGAACGAGGGTAATGTCATAACGATGAGACGATGAATAACAGGGAGTCAAGATGGGAGATAACCGGTAGACTACGGCGTTATTCTCATAGCTCATTTTCTTTTACTTTTGGAGTTACACTTTAGATTTAAGAGTATAGACATTAAAGAAAGTAGAGTTGTAAATATTAGAGTTTTCTCGTTTATTAGTAAATCATCATATTCACTAGCTTATTCCTTTTTAACCTGATCCTAATTCAATAGTAACAGTATTTAATCTAATAGTATTTTTTTTAGTTCGATACAAGAACAAGATTATCTTACTGTAAAAGTATTTACTTAAGTGGTAACATATACAATTTAGGGTGTGGGCACCCAACTCTCCTGTGAACACGAATGAATCTCTTAGGAATTTTATTCGTCCTAGTGACTGTGCCGCTAGACGCCGTGTTGTGTCGCGTGAGTGGAATGATTGGGTGACAACCTTACCGAGTCCCTACGTCATCAGTCATTGGGCTCCTGTTCGATGCAGTACCACCGCCTCTGGATCATCCTATGTCCACCACACACCTCTGCGCTTACTGTCTCTCAGAGTTGCCAACCGAAACTATACAGAATATGTCGCAACAGCACGACGTCGAGCATCGCGGCTCGAATGAACGCACACCAATTCTTAGCACCTTATCGCAAACCTCGTCATCCGGGAGCGGGCACGGCAAGCCTTGGAGCATTTTCCGCGTATTTCAATTCTTGGGCGGAGGTATTTACGCTCCAGATCCATCCACTTATGATCCCATCGAGATCTTGCTGAACGCCGAGGATGAGGGAGAGAAAGACCACTTGACCAAGCTATGGAGAGACAATAAGTTGAGCGAATTGAGCTTCGTCGGTGTAGTAGTAGGTTCTATCATCTGCATTATACAACCTGATCACTGACATGCCCAGTCCGCACTTCTCGCGGGAGTTCTCACCTCGACTGGAAGTTGGCCAAACATTTTACCAAATGGGGAAAAGTCCCCGTGGTCCGTTCGCACATCCTGGTATTGTGGTATCATTCTCGCGTTGTTCAGCATTTTGTCAGCCGCAGACCAAACTGTGAGACTGCATCGCCTCTCGTCGCATCGCGATGGCCTCGAGAATATTCGCAAGCTACTAGCCAAGACCAATGGAGAGCAGAGGCGGTCGCGCAAGACAGGCCGAAAAACTCCAAGCCTGATGCAGATCATGACGTGGCAGATGCCAGTCATGTTTTTGACGACGGCGACCTTGTGTATGATTGTGGGCATGTTCTTGCATGTCTGGAGTGCGACGACGCACCTGAAGAGGCCAAGCTTGTGGGATGATAACACTAAGGTACAAAGAATAATGAACGTCCGAAGCCACGGTACTTACACCATGCAGGTTGCGACCACCTACAGTATTGTCGCCGTCACCTCCCTTGTCTTATTCTTCTTCGGACAATTCACTCTCTACTCGACCGTCAGGGACTGACCAGAGTTGCGCAATACGAGCCTGGACGCAACATGTAGCTACAGACAATATCGTGCGACTTGGATAGTGTGAGTCGCACTTATGTTCGCTGGCTAAAAGCTGGGAGCCTAGCCTCATTGCTTCATCTTTGTGTTTGGTCATTTCCTGGTTGCACTCGGCAGAGCTGACGATGCGTGCTCAAGAATGCGCATGCGCCTTTCGGTAAAATAGCTGAATTACAACGATGACAATTGTTGAGTCCGAGTCTCTCGTCAACTACCAATATCCTCTTGCGGCCCAGCAAAGTATGGTATGTCGTTTGGAAGATCGTAAGGATCTCTTAACGTATATTGATAGTAGTCTCTCGCCTTGAAGACGCTCTCCGCATTCACATTGAGCATGCGTTCTCCCTCGTCGTTCTTAAACTTCACCCAACTCGCTTTGATGCTCGCATTTGGACCCGCAACAATAGGGTCGAAGACACTTTCGTAGTACGAGTTCTCGACAAGCAGGCTTGTATTGCCGCGCGCATACGTGCCGTACGACGTGCAGTTGCGGAAGTAGTTGTTGTACATATGGCACATGTCGAGATTGTCCGCGGAAGGATTGCGTGCGTTCGTCGAGTTGAAGAAATTGTCATTAATGGTGGCCTTCGCGGTCACGTTGGTTGTCCAGCCGATGCCGAGGGCCTTGTTGTGTTCGGACAGAATGCAACTCGAAACGGTGATATAGTCCGAGTCGCGTCGCAGGTCGATGAGGCCATCGTTCATCCTCGCGAACTGGAAACGTTCGTCAGTGGCAGTAACCAGCGAGCGCGTTGCGGTTAATTACCTTCATGTGATCGATCCAGATGTTCGTGCCTGTGTCGACTTGAACACCGTCCCAATCTTCTGTCTTCCCAGGCCAATCCTCCGGTATTCGAGTATCTGAGACTTGAAGGTTTCGCAAGATGATGTTTTTCGTTCCCTTGACCGCAAAGCCGCCTCCAATAATACCGGAACTCTTCCCAACTCCGATAATAGTTTTGTCGCTTGCAATCGGGATCTCAAATCCACGTGTGTCCGCGTTGAGGAGGCCGTTCACACGAACAATAAGGGACCCGTTCTGCGCGGCATAAGTCTTCAGTTCCTGCCATGTGTTTGCGACAACGACTTTGCCACCTTTTCCACCTTTTGTACCACCGTTGAGCGACGCAAAGCCATGAGCTACATCTTCGCAGCGCTTGCAAGTCACATTCTGCGATGCGACGGCAGATGCGAATAAAAATAAGGTACCTGTCTTCCAACGCATGATAATACACAATGAACGGGGCTGAGAAGCAGATTTTCTGGAGACCTGGATGCCAACTGTTTCATCTACAAATTAACATCCCATCTATAAGGGACCAACCCTTCCTGTATTCCGTAGCCTGCAACTGTGACAAGACATTGGCATGCTTCGATAATACTCGTATGCAGGCTACAATGGCTCGGAAGGAATTCATCCACGGTAGATCGATAAAGAGTTGCAACCGCTTCCACCAATGGTATTGGCTTCGCATCCATCTTGTCCGAGGAAGTCTGTGATGCCGGAGTACGTGACGCCAAGGCATTCTGTAAAAAGCATGTGGGATGTCATTAACCGAGAACGCGGGGATGTACCGAAAATCTCCTGGTGCAAATCAAGCTGGCTAAACTATCTGACCTTGAGCTTGGTACTACAAATCGGATGAAAGCAGGCGAAACTGTGGACGGGCATCGGCAGCATACACCCGAAGAACTATGGGAGCCAGGGTGCACGGCTCACAATGGCTACCCACTGTTCTGGTGGGCAAAACTAGCGCACCATATCGACTCAGAAACAGCTGATGCGTGCATAGCAAGATGAATGCTCGACCAAAAAAAGCACGTTAAAGTCGCGTCTTGCTCTTCTATGTTCTCACATCAAATGTGACCTTTAGCTATGTAAATATCTATCGAAACGCAGCGAATGCAAAATGAGCTGGTGTGAGGGCAGGTTGCAACTCTCCATATGAATAGAGTCCGAGCATCATGCCCGTGAAGGGTTGCCCAATGTCTGGACTACGTGTCAGGACTTGTGTATCCACCTCTGCGAGCCAGTTCCAAGCCTCATTCCCCGCCCCAATCTCGCGATAGCCGAAGCGGTAGTTCGTGTCCGTACAATCTATGGTTAGACCCACTTCAGCTTCGTCTGAAATAGGTGCGTCGACGACTTCTCCAGCTTGCAGTGGCGGCGTGAACCGTATGAACCTTTGAGCGGTGACATTGTCGTTCTTCACGCGGACGCCCATGCTCGCAAAGCACGTGTAGTTCCACCAAACTACAGTACCTGCCTCTACTCTCGATGAACTGGGTTGAAAATCTAGCTGCGTCTCCCACACAACGGGCCAATGTCGCTGCTTCCGCAAAAACAAGGTAGGCGAAGTGGGCATAGACAATGTGTAGGGCCCACCGTGCAACGTTAACGAACCCGGCCGCATATCGAATGAATAGTCCTTCCTGACTGGTGTATCTGCACGAAAATTAGTTGGTGTCCTTGATTTCACTTGATGGTTTCGCACTTTTTCTATACCAGCCAAGACCAAGCTCATTACTGGTGAAGTCGTCTCGCCACTCTTTGTCCTCTTCAAGCTGATATGCTCGCGGTCCTTGCATCTGCAGCGTAATTGCTTTTCCATCATTGAATATTGGCCAGTCGTTCTCCCAGCGCACTGGTAGAAGCATGGACTCTCTTCCAAAAACGGACGTCCGCCAACTGCTCCCCTCTCTGCGTGGTCGAACGCCCAAACACAACGCCCACCACTGGCCGTCGTGACCTTCAACAATGTCGCAATGCCCCGTGTTCTGAATATGGTCATCTGGAGTGTTTCGCCAAAGCGGGTTGTGAGGCGCCATCTCCCAAGGTCCGAAGGGGCTTTCCCGGCTCCTGCTCACGTACTCGCAGTGCCCGGATTCTGTACCGCCTTCTGCAGTGAACAGATAGTAGTAGCCGTTAAGTTTGAAAAGGTGAGATCCTTCCGCGATTCCTGATGAAGACTCTCGGATCAACTTTGGCGCGGAAGTCAAGGTTCCAGTCTCTAGATCGATAGTTGAGACGTGAATTGCAAAGTCCTTCAACTTGGATTCTGCATCGCGATCTACTTTGCGATAAGTAGAAGACAGATACACGATACCATCATCATCCCAGAAGAGATCAAAGTCGAATCCGACTTGATCAAAGTACACTGGATCCGACCAGGTGCTATCGTTCCAGATGTCGGTGGTCTTCACGTAGAAGCCGCGCGGCCACACTCGGTCATCAACTTGTGGTCGGTATCTATCAAAGGAATTGGTGATGATGTAAAATACTCCTTCATGGTGCCGTATCGTAGTTGCCCAGACGCCGCCTCCAGGTTCGGGTGTTCTGACATCTAGTTGAGATTTTCTCGTCAAGGCGTGCCCGATAAGAGTCCACTTGATAAGGTCCTTGCTGTGGTAGATTGGCGCGCCAGGAAAGTACTCAAAGCTTGAAGTGACGCAGAAGTAGTCCTCGCCGACACGGATAACGGATGGATCTGGATTGAAGCCTGGTAGTATAGGATTGTTGAAAGCACCCATCTTCAGATTGAGACTGTTGTCCGGCTGTATGACACGTCGTTGGTGGTCTTCCACGTCCCCGCGTCAGTTCTCGCTATGCTATCTCGGTTCCGGTGTTCGACTTGGTCCCGTACGAAATGCCTCGCGCATTCACATGCCAATTGTCGTCCGTGTTTGCGCAACGCAAGATTTATCCACCGGTTGTGTGTTGTGTGACGAGCACACACGACTTGGCGAAGTTGAAAGTCGATTCGAAGACATGGAGGTATGTTTTCCCGCCAATGAGTAGTTTGAGTCTGAGATACGGCACGGTTCGGCTCTCGGGGTAGTTGATGACAAGAGATGCGGGAGTTGCGGGTCCTCGGGGGATTTGATCTAAACGTTCCGCGACGATCGCGGGGCAAGCTTGGCATGGCAACCATGAAGATGTTGGCAAGGCTTGGACACGCCAAAGATGGGAGCATTCACCCGAAAGTGCATCCAACACAATATGCATCAAGTCTACATGTGTCGTATATCAGGGCGGTGTGGTCGCGACACTTGGTGGCCACCATTGAGCAATCTGCACATAGCCGTCTTGCAAAAGCGTGATTCCGCATCAAACGACTTATTTGCGAAGTCCGTGGACACTTTAGATTATGGCGAAAGGCACTGGATATGCGTGGTATGTCTGCATGGTTGTGGCGACGACTATGATCTTGTATGGCTATGATTCGTCAACGTTCAACGCCGTACAAGGGTCGAAAAACTGGGTAGCATACTTTCACAAACCGTCACCAAATGTAATCGGGTCCATCAACACAGTGTACAATGTCGGAGGTATCATCGCTGGTGAGTATTTACCCTTGTGAACAAGACACCGCCACTGAGTGCGAATAGGTGTATTCCTCTCGGCGCCCATTTCGGACACATTCGGTCGGCGCTGGGCCATCATCATCGGCTGCCTCATCGTCATCGTGTCCACTTTCATCTCCACGTTTACACCACGCAATATTGGCGGCTTCATTGCTGGTCGCGCCATTGTCGGTATCGGACAAGGAATAGCACTTCCAGCTGGGCCAACTTACATTAGCGAGATTGCTCCAGCAGAGAGCCGAGGCAAGATCATGAGTTTCTGGCAGATGAATTTTAGTGTCGGCAGTTTCCTGGCTTACTGGATCAATTATGCATGCAGCAAGAACTCAGCCAGGCTCGGTGATTGGGACTGGAAAACAGTGCAGCTATTCCAACTCCTAGCGCCCATACTCATCATAGGCGCCATCATATTCTGCCCCGAGAGTCCACGTTGGCTTGTGAAGCATGATCGGCTGGAGGACGCTGTTCAAGCCTTGTCCAAGGTGCGCAACGATCCAGAAGCTGTGCAGCATGAGATAAGCGACATCACCCGGGCGCTGCAATTCGAAAAGGACGAGATATCCTCCGGCTACTCGGCCCTATGGAAGGACAAGTCCATCCGGAAGCGACTATGTAGGTCTTGTATACATCCTGACAAACTTAATTCCTAACAATTACCAGTGCTTTGCATCCTCCTGAACATTGGCCAACAACTCACGGGCCAAGGCTCCCTAAATAACTACTCAACCAAAATATACCAGTCCGTGTTCAGTTCAAATGATACAATTCAGCTGATCAATGCGCTGAATGGTACGTTTGGCATTATTTTCACGCTCAATGCTACTTGGACAGTCGATCGGTTCGGTCGGCGGTTCCTGTTCCTCGTCGGTGCTGTGGGGATGGCTCTTTGCATGCTTGTCGCAGCTGCTGTCGTGACCGAAACTCCGGGAAGCTTGAGTGAAGGCAAGTCACGCAGTGTCGGCATTGCCACCGTCTTCCTCATGTTTTTGTTCGCCTTCTTCTTCAAGCCTTCGTGGGGAGCCACAGTCTGGATCTGGACTGGGGAAATCTTCAGCATGAATGTCAGAAACCAAGCCATTGCAATCTCGTCGCAAGCGCAGAACGTCGCCAATGTCTGCTTGCAGCAGGCATTTCCCATCTTCCTGGCGAACGAAGGATTCTACGCCATGTACATGTTTGGAGTGATCAACATAGTACTATTCTTCTATGTCTGGTTCTTCATCGTGGAGACGAAGAATGTGGAGATTGAGCAGATCGACGCGCTGTTCGGTGGTGCCAACCACGTCGACAACGCTGAGCTGAGCAAGGGCACGGCGGAACAGATTGAGCTTGCGGCTGCAACAACAGTCATAAACGAGATGCCAAAGGCAAACGCTCGGCAGTAGTTGGTGAAAGTTTAGGCATAATGTAACTGGCCGGTTGTTTTAACTTAGCAGTCCCTAGAGGTTTCTGTATCCCTACGGAAACGTAACATGACACAAATAAGTATTCAAAAGCCTCCAAGCATTTATACAACTTTAATTTTGGTAGCGCATAAATGTATCCAGGCTGCATTATTTGATGCACGTAGTGACTCGCGAGGGCGCTACTATGTACGCACGGCCAAATCGCAAAAGCAAACGGCCGAATGTATGTAGCTGAAGTCTAGGCCTTGTCACATTGGGCTGCACTATGACGATACCAGTTGCCTTTTGTGGATCTCTTTTATGGTCGATGTCATGGTTAGACTCACGAGTCATCCTCATCCTCTCTCCTTCGCTGCTGATTCAGTTCATCAATAACCTTCTTACCACACGCAAGTACCTCCAAAGTTCTGCTCTTATTGTCATGATCTCGCGTCTCCGGTACGAGAAAGTACGTTGTGATTGCACCCGCAACCATGAAAGCGCTCATGACCTGTAGGACTTGACCGAAGTGGTTCTTTTCCCACTCGTACTGATCCTTCGTGCTTTTGGACTTAAATGCGTAAGCGAGGAAGATCTGAACAAGCCATGAGCCAAGTTTTCCAAAGGCTGCAGCGATGCCGTGACATGTACATCGATATCGAGTTGGAAATATCTCGGCTGGTATCTGCGCCATATTAGCTGGGCAAATCTAAGACTGGCGGCGCAATCATACAATGAATGTGGTCACATTCGGACCTAAATTGAAGGCGATGTGACTGAGCACATAGAGCACAATCAGACCTGAGCGACTGGAATCAAGCAGCTTTGTCCAGGCGCTTCCGGTGACGATGAATAGCACAAAAAGCACCAGAAATCCCCAGAACTGAATGACCTTGGGCGAGACATGTTTCACAATCTTGATCATGAGGAGACCGCCCGTGATAGTTCCAATGGAGACCATGACCAGTGTGTGGAGGCTGTTGTCTCGGAGCGACTGATAGACAGAAGGAAACCTGGGTCTCGTCTTGTCGTCAATGTTTGGTTCTTCCCAGATGTGACTGACGATCTGCGGCGAGGAAAGACCCAGACCGTAGACTGGAAGTCAGAAAGTTAGTGATGTTTGACATACCAGCCGTTGCAACTTACATGCAAAGTCCAGGAACAGCCAAGCAAGGGATACTCCCAACAGATACTGCCAGTTGCCTTCCGTGATGAAAAAGCTTCTTGCATCGCTCCAGGAAGCCAGCGGTGGGGCTACACTGGGATCTCCAGGAGAAAGTTGTGACTGAGGGGGCGCTTGATAGTTCTGCACATCCCTCGATCCACGTTCGGATTCACTATCACTCACGAACTCTTCTTCTGGCGCAATTTCAGAGCAAGTAGATGTTCGCCGTACAAGGCGAATGTCTGGAGTAGTTGGGAGCATCTCTACCTGCCCGTATTCCGGGTGTAGTTCCGGCGCACCATAATATTTCGCGGTGTCTTCAAGTGTGCCCGTTGTGTTCTGGAGGATGTCTAACGTATACCGCGGGGATTCCGGTATTGTAAATCGAAAAGCAAGAGCAATAGTGGCTGGGATGATTCCAATGCCCACCGTTAGCCTCCAGAGTCGATCAATTGCGCGAAAACATGCGTCGTCCTCTGGACTGCAGTAGTGCAATGTTTGTTCGATCCAAGGCTGATATGCTTCAACAGCGGCGAGTGAGAGAACATTAGCAAGCAGCTGCCCGATGGGTTGTGCGAAGAAAACCCAGCTCAGCATACGGGCGCGGTATCTCCTTGGCGCGAACTCTGCCGTTATGACCTGGAAGCATTGTCAGAACACACTCAAACTGTTCATAAGGAAATATTATCTACTCACAGCACTCAATGGATAATCTGCACCAATGCCGATGCCTTTTTGGTGTTGTCAGCGCCTGGGTTCAATTTTCGGGCTGCAGTACATACCCATGATGGCACGCCATGTGATAAGCCAACCACCAACTGCCATGCTGTTCTTTTCGCCATTTGAACTCATGAGCAGGAACATCGTGCCAACAATAATAATGACCAACTCCAGTCCGTACATCTTTCGTCTACCAAGAATATCCGCGGCGAGCCCGAAGCCAATTTGACCGACCATGGTGCCAGCAAGCGTCGAGCACATCATGGCTGTCTTGATAGATGCTGGTACCGAAGGTATTCTATCGGGATTGTCACTTGGCCAATAAACATAGCCGAGCATTGGAGTGACAACATTCAATGCGAATAATCCGAACGCATCGGTCAGGAACCCGATACCAGCCACAATGACCACCCAGATCTGGAATGGTGCTTGGTCGATGGTCTGCAATGTCCATCGCCGCCGTTTCGTCTCCTAGATATAGCGGATTAGCTATCGAAAAGAGCCAGCTCGGGATTATGAAAACCATTTGGTTAATACGTACTGGAACACCATCACCTCCGGCGATAAGGTCCTCGACACCCATGTGACGGCCATGCAAAGGTCGCGCGACCCACTTTCGGAGACCCATGGCTGAGTGATCTGATCCAGGTGCTAGGAGGTATACACGCGTCGGTGATTTGAGAGAGGCGACACAAGCCTGGGGTTAACCAGCTGCTGGACCTGATATCAGCAGTATCGTAGTTGCATAGCCTCTTCATATCCTCGAAGTACAATCCTTCAGCCTCCACATATTTTGCATCCTGCAACGGGCCGTGTCAGAGGCGCTGAATCCTTATACGGAATGGGACACCGGTGAGCATTCGACTGCGTACATGATATGTGCAGCCACATGCACCTCGTATCGCCTCGACCACCCTTGCTTTCACGTACCTTGGTGGCGTTCTTTCCATGCCAGAACACGCACCCAGCGCTAGTCTAGCCGTAGCCTGCCTCACTTCAGCCCTGTCCATAAACATGGTGCGGTCGCTAGGGATCTGTGGCATGGTATACCCAGAAGGTGCGCGACAGCTGTAATCGCTGGTTCGCGCTGCACACCTGGTCAAATTCAGCGTGTAAGTACTTCGTTATCCTGAAGAAATCAAAATCGCAATGTCTTGAGTCACTATGGGACTGCGCTTCGAGGTACTGGGCGTTTTCGACATGCGTTGGTGGGAATTGATGCTAGCCGGTCCATCCTCCACGTGGAGGTCTTCGACGATCTCATTGCATTGTCAATGTTCGCCTTACTTGATTCGGACGCTCGCCGCACAGCCACCTCCATGCATGCTTACGAGCAGCCGCCTGTCAATCGATACATTGGAAAGCCTCGCAGCGGCCGCAATTTTAACTCGCAATGAGCATGAGCCTAATGTCACATGAAGCCTGTGCAGAGCGCTGCGCCCCCATGCACAATCGATCTGCCTTGTCAACGGCCTTGCCAGGACCCTGAACCTTGCAAGTTGCTCATACGACAGTCCGCATCTCTCTTTCACTCTGCTGCGAGCTCGCATCTTAAGCAACAGAATGCTTTGTTCCTTGAGGGCATCGTCTTGAGTTGCATGGGCAGCCGTACGTTCAAAGAACCTGCGCTTTCGCGCGGCGCCAGCCGACTCCAATGTCGTTCGGTTTCAGCCCAGCCGATGTCGTGAAATTGATCGAGATTTCAACGCGGGTTTACATCGCTTTCAAGGGTGCGCTGCCGCCGATCCATCGCAAGATACCTCTAGTAGAGCTGATTAAGGATGCAGATGCAAACGAAAACTCCGAGGCTCAGGTAGAAGGACTTGTGCGTGAGTTCCAGACGTTCGCGCAATGTCTTCTCGAGCTTGACGAGCTCATGAAAGACTATGGCAAGCCCTTGCCGTTCCCTATTGAGAATTTTAAGAAGACGTTAGCGAAATGCGACGCAAGCCTGAGACCATACCAGGAGAACCTGGTTGACAAAAGGATGGGTTTCTCGAAAATGATGTGGACAATCAAGTACATTGGGAAACAAAATGAGTTGGAAGGTCTGCGGAGACAGATCACCGGCCACTTCCAAGCCCTGAACATGTGCCTCTCGGCCCTTCATTTGTAAGTTTCTGTTCGATACTCAGACCATCCACTTACCGTGACCAGGCGCCATAGCCTGGAAACCACTAAACGGGAGCAGCGTCTCCTGCTAGAACCTCGCCACCGGGCCATGAGCGTAGGAAGTCCCTGGTATACTCCACATGACCTGGCCGCTTCTTCACAGGTCTCTCCGCTTGCTCTGCCAGAGTCAGAAGATCAAAGTTCGCTTTACAAAGACTGGGAGATGTTCAATCGCTGCATTCGGGAACAAGATGATCACGAAATCCCACGTCACAAGCAGGAGGGCGACGACATCATGGGGCGGTCATCTGCGGACGCAAGACTGAGAGATGTTCAAACGGCAGATGCCTTGCATCGTCTGCGTTGTGAAGTGGAAGATGCCTTGGTGTTCGTTGAGAATCGGGAAAAGCGATCCGCGGGGGAAAGACGCACCCATCTCGCGCCGAGCGATGCGATGAAACAGCAAGTTCGGGAGATGCAGCCTGTGCCACGTCCAAGGGCCTATACAGTTGACACGGAAAACTCAATTGAGTTCAATGCGTTTCCAGGTCGCATAAACTTGGACAACTCGCCGCTAACAGTTCAGCCATCTCGCAATACACCATCTCCGAAAGCTTCACCTTGCGGGAGTCTTCACATTGAGCAGGATTTCTTCAATTCCGGCGGCTGGACCAATTCTCCTACGTCTACGTCATTATCCCCAGGGCCTTGGCGATCTTCGATTTCGACAGTTCGGAGCAGCATGAGTATCTCTTCGGACCCGACCTTGTCGCCAGGTCTAGGTATCGACATTCACACGGCAGACACAACTCCGGAGGTTGCCTTCTCACCTACCCTCCGTACCGTATTGTCCTCTATCTCACTCAGATCTCTTGTCCTGGGTGAAGGGGCCCTTCACTGGAGCAAACTCTGTCGCAAAGTCCAAGTCGAGCGCATATCGATCAGTCGTGTTGGTAGTAAGGAAAATGTTGTTTCCGAGTCTCAGGAGTGCGACCTACATTGGAGACATCGTGAAGATGCAGGCATATCCTTGCGCGCGTCGTACCGTTCTAAACGGGATGGGAAGGCCAGGGTATGGATCGTTCAAGATTTCCCCTCCACTGGTCCATCGATCCCACGAACGACTACAATAGACGGCGAAATCTCAGTCGACTTTCCCCGCAGCTCATATGGCAAACTGGACAAGCAATGGAAGGATATAAGATACACTTTTCAAGATGCTGACGCGTCGGCTGCGTTTCAGACTCTCCTGTACACTGGCAACGAGAAAGATGCTGCCGAGCTTTTGTTCGACCGACCTGTTCGCAGGATCTCCTCGGACAAAAATCGGCCCGCGTGTCGTGGCAGAAATCTCAGACTTTGGCGACGCAGCGAGACGCGCCTAGACTCCACAGGACCATTGACTTATGATGTCCTCATCCTCTTATTTTTCACAAGCGTCCTAGAAGAGAAGGGTCACTGGGTGGAGGAGCCGCATTACGCGTTCGAGTGGATGCCGGAGTCCGTGTACGCCCGACGGAGCGACGAGCTGAGACTAGTCTTCTCGAGAGAAGCTTCTAAATGGGCGTCAGACAAGCTCTTTCAACGGCGCACGTCGTCTCAATCCGTAGCTAGCGGCGATGCAGTGCCGCTAAGTCCAATCGACGCTCAACGGAGAGACTCGATGGAGCCTCCGGGTATACCACGAAGTGGCACAGACTCTTCATCAGCAGTGCCTGCGAAGTTTACAAATCCTGCTTTGCGCGGAAAACGAGCTGCTTCAGGATTGGGAAGGATGAATGCGTTCGGTTATACAAAACTGGACATTGATTTTCATACTACTAAGGACCGCGCCGACTTCCTAGAGGTTTGGAGAAAGTACGCAAAGCCGCTAGGTACCGCGTCGTAAGAAAGTGTAGGAGTACAGAGCGCAGAGAAGTAGGGTTCTAAGGGGTCTGTAGAGAGTTATGTAACGAGAGGAGGTTAGGGGCGTTAGAGAGTAAGAGGAGAGAATAACATTACGACAGGCAGGCTCCTAAGAGCTACTTGTTATAGGTTAGACCTAGTATAGGTACTTAGCTAAATAGCTCTAGAACACTATAGCTATTAGTAAGCT
>BCLK01000378.1:0-24557 GCA_001748405.1 Paraphoma sp. B47-9 | reverse complement strand
TGATAGATTACGTTATTTACTATTACTATTACTAAGTAAATAAACATCTATGCTATAGCCTAAGCCTGCAACGAGTAGCGCTTAGAGCCTAGAATTCACTAAATTAGAGTCTCGACAAAGCTGTCCAGGAGCAGGGCTGCGTTAGGATAATACAAGTTGTCGTTGCAAGAGAATCTTTGTATCGATTCAGGATCGCTCGGGGGGCGAATGCCATCATACGTGCTTCGAAGCAACACGACTCTTTCTGGGCCAGAAAAGCCTGCCGGAAACTGGAACCGTAACGAATTGGCATCCAAGTTCCCGTATCTATCGTCTCCTTTGATCTAAATTCGTCGGCCTATCTCGTCATCGCGAACAAGCTGTGGATCCGTTATGGCGTACGTCCATGGGGCGAGGCGAAAGCCTGCCTCAGCCAACTTCTGCGCAGCGAGGTCGTAGTTTGAATCTGAAGGGACTAGCATATAGCTCTAAGTAACGTTTGTAGTTAAGTGTTTCAGCAAGCTGAGGAGAAGACATACATTGAGCAGCGTTACAGCTCCGAGGAAACCCCTTGCCTCTTCGGCCCTGACTACCACATTGATAGGGTGCAGCGCCTGGGCGACGGAGTTGAAAGCTAAATGATTGTGAGGGTGGTAAGAGAGGACCTAGCTGTGTGCGGTTCACAGTCTGGCGCCAGAGGTGTGTAGAACAAAGCCTCCTGTTAGCCGGAAGCGGAAGTGGCTGTTAGTGGGTAGGTTGTGGAATTGAGTAAAGAGTCGAGAATAAAGAATACTCGCTGAATTTCTTTCAAGTTCAAGTCTGGAGCTACATGTGGGTAGCTAAATGTTTGAATAACGTTTTCGATGTTAGCGAGCCTGTTATGTGGGGAAGAGTCGACTCCTTTCGCCTCAGAGAATTGTCAATCCAAAACCATGTGTTTCTACACTGACAATGCATCTTACACTCACGCCCGTGGAAGATCAGTTGCTGATGGGCGGTTGCAGTGAGAATGTCAGAAACAATATCATCCAAAAGGTATCTCTGAAGCCAGTACGTTAGACCTGGTTCCTGCGTGCATTTCAGCCCTTTATTAGGCGGTCCATGTCCCCGAGCATGTCATGGCATACAGCGTTTTCGAAAATCTCACACCAAGTGCCCATGCACGTTCAATATTTCCACCAAGAAGTCATCAGCAGTAAAGTCCATACTCCGCACACACACCGTGGCTGCGACCATCGGCGATTAAGTCGCGCAGATGCGAGCGGCATTGTCGAAGTCGCTTACCCCAGCCTTGCGTTTGCAAGATCACGCCCTGATTCGCATGTTCACTCGGGTCGTCGCTGAGCAATATGTCCTTCCAGACGGTGGCCATGAGAAAGGATGATCTGGGCCAACTCACCTTTTCCAGTCGGGCACAAGCCATGATTGTTCGGCGTCGAGCCTCGTCACCAAATCTCACAAACCCTCCGTCCCACCAAGAAACGATAAGATAGACCATATGACAGGGTTTGGCGAGACAGGGTCCAGATCACAAATGCGCCGGGCGGCAGCGGTACCCGGCGATGAGGGATGATTGATCGGCAACACCCGTGACATTTGCAAGGCTTGCACTGTGATGTGAGGATGGAAATGTACACTTGATGGCGAAGCCCGTCCTGCAAAACTGGCAGCACCACCTGATCTCGCAGTACTTACGGTTGTTGCGATGTGCTGCACCGTGCATGGCGATGTAGTCCAAGTGTGCTCGGCGGCGGGTCAATATCTGAGCGATGCGTTTAGAGTAGGAGCCACAAAGGAGATGCTGGGCACATATTGTCTTGCCAGTGGGCACAGCGGTTCTGGCGTTGAAGGCTGTCTGAGCGTGAAGCGTGCCAGCGCATCTTGCCGTGTTGCTTGCAAGGGCCTCGACACCAAACAGACTGATTGGTAGATGCGCATGGTAGAGACAGCCTCCCTGCTCCAATTTGGCAGGCGAAGCATCTTCACCACGGGTTGATTAGCGAGACGCGAACGGTACAATCCAGCCAATAGTGCATGCTGTTCACGAGGCGGTCGAGTAACCTGAGGCTCTGCTCGCGAAAATCAGACCACTTGTGAGAACAGCGCTGTCATGGGTATGGCAGCAGAAAAAGCAGCGCAAGCAGCAGGAAAGCAACTCGACAGCCACAGCACAGACTCCATATGATCCCTGCTCCTGCACGGCCCGAAATTGTTCGTCTCAGGGCGGCAGGGGACGAGCGGGAGGATCTCCAGGGCTGCTTAAAACGCTAAACCATCCGGTCGGTGGTCGTCGCACCCACTTGCGGGGTCAGGATCGCAGGCGAGGCCGACGCCAAAAAATAAGCTCTCCGCCATTTCACTGCTTGCATGCGGTGAAGCCGACCAACGGCAGACGACTTGCTATCGTGGCGCTTTGATCCTGAAACTGGTGTGGCTATCGTCTGGCACCTTGCGATTATGTTCTCAATCCAATCTATGTTGGTGTTCGGAATGCGAGCTGTACGAGCATGAATACTCCAAAATTGGCCGTCCGAGCTTGCACAGCATTTTCGTGCAATGCGATAAAATGGCGAGATACAGGAACGAACTAGGTTTGCACGCTGACAGCCCGCTCTTGCGACCGTGGAGGTGGTATGCGTCCATGGGTATTGGCGACTCTGGTGCGTTCGATGATGCTCAGTTCGAAGTAAGGTCCCAGGCAACTGGTTCAGTTACTGCGAGCGGTCCACTGCTGATCACCCGCCGTTGTGGCTTCTGGCGCTCACATGCGTATTGCTTGCGCTGCCGGTCTGCCAACCCCTCATCTGTATTGCCTTCCAGAAGCGGAGTATGCAAGCTAACGACATTTGGCGCTCTGGAATTTGGGACGCATTATCAATGTACACGTTTCCAGCAGCGCCGACCAGGTCAAGCGAAGCCCGTCGATATCCAGTGCAGTAGACCGTGGTTTGCACCAAGGATAACGTCTAGCAAGACGCACCGAGTGCGGACACACTATTCGGCTCGAGTCATCAGCTAATGTCTTTGAAGCACAAGCGATTCTAATCGGTGTTCGAGCCCCCCCTTTTGTTGCCAGTCATAGTGGCCTTGTATGAGGTGGGGGTGACCGAATCCCCGAGCAGTCAACGACAACGGCCAAACTCCCCTCCGCGCTTACTGTTAAGATTAACCCACTCAGCAAAGAATGTTCAACGGCCGGAGGAGCTCCGGATATTTGCAGAGGATTTTGAGGTACCAATCGAAATGCAAGTCAAGGGCGACAGTCGCTTGCTATGGAACAGCTCCTGCATGTTGTTCCACGAGGATAATTTCTGGTCTGGCACTGGAAGTATACCCGGCGAGAGTGCATGTCCTGATGGGGAGCAAGGATCTTCGCGAAACAGCCTCTTTCCGCTGTAGCCTTGTCTTGTCGGCCCTTTCTGTGCGTGCCGCCAGCATGACAAGCCAGAACAGGGTCGATGCTTGTGACAGCCAGATCTAGACACTGGAATCGATCTGTGGCCGTGCAAGCATCTGTCCGCTTTGGGCACGACGCACGTTCTGGGGAGATTTGGCACGCGGGGGATGTGATTCGCTCCTGGTAGTCAGACATGGGCGCTAAATATAGGGTGAGGATACGGAGCTGTGGCGGTGCACAAGCACGACACGTCTGAGACATGCTACTTTGGTGCTGCATTCATTATATTGCGGTAACATGATGCTCGGCGACGTGGGAAGAGGAGCATCTCGTCCCGTGTTGGTTGCGCAAATAACACATGGCATTGCGTACTGGGTCGTGGCTACCCCACGGTCTGAGCCCCATGCGTGTTTTGGATGAAGGACCGAGAATAGGTGAGTGGTTTCACTCGAACATGTCTAGTCCAGTGGATGCGGTCGTTGGATCCATGGACACGGCATCTGGGTCTGACGCGAGCTGGGCGACATGAGTCCATGGTAGCGTGCAGAAGACGGAAAAGCATGCACTCCTGAGGTTGGGAGACGATAAGGTGTGGAGGCACCAGGGCTTGGGACGCATCCCCGCACATGCCAGCTGCCACATGCAACAGGTCAATCTCTTGCGTGCTGCTTGGCCGCCATGTGAACAGATTAGCGTTGCGCCGGCGAGTGACACACGCGAAGGCTATTGGGACCATGGACATGATCACGACAAAGGCGACTGCAAGCTTGCACCTGCAGTTCGCGCTGCCCAGTCAACCTTATCCATGCACTCGGGCCAGCAGGATTCAGGGACCAGGCGAGCAGCGAGGGACATAGAATTACCCGAGCCCGACAGCGGTATGGGGACGGCAGGTAAGGCCCGAGTCTTACGCCAATGCAGCTATGCTGGTGCTGGTCGAAGATATTGCACTGCTCTGGAACAACCCGTCGAGCGGGTCATTGTTGGTGCAACCGCTGCAGAAGGTGAATGTTCGCGAGCAGGCCGGCCGGCGGCGGCGGTGGTAGTGGTGGTGGTGGTGGTGGAGGACGCTGAACGGCCGCCTCTGGCGAGAAAGCCACCATGGAAAGGCTAGCACTGCTGCTGCATCCGCCTCGACGCCGACCAGAACGGACGGTCTGCCAGTCTGCCAGTCACCCAGAACGTGCCGCTGTCGGCGGTGAGGGGCGTCGCCGCAACCAGCATCGCGAGTGTTCGCGCAGCAGCAGCAGCAGCAGCCAGCAGCAGCCAGCAGCAATAACATGACATGACGCGATGCGACGACGAGAAGACTCGCGGTGAGGTCAGCGTCCCCACGACCTGTCGTGCGGTGACTGCGCCCTCGAGGAGCCTGTCGGGCTCGCTAAGCAGGCCTCTTACAGGCAATGGTCGTGAGCAGCAGACGGCCTGGTAAATATAGACTCGTCTGCTCGCCGCCGAATCAGACGGCACGCTTGCTGCACAGCCGCTCACCAGCCACAGCTCCCGTGCAGCGAGCCGGCCAAAGCGAGCAGGCGGCCAATGGCAGCGGCAGGCTTTGCGTGCTTCTGGCTCTCTCTGTCTCTCTGGCACCCTTGCCCGCATGCCACGATGGCTCCCCGACAAAAGCGGTGGCAGACGGCGTGCATCGCCTAGGGCCCATGCCTATTCCGCTTCTCTTCACCCCATCGGGCGTCGAGCCTCTCCCGCAGCGCGTCCTCACTGGCTGCTGCTCCTCTGCGGCCTTCGATTCGGGCAAGGCCAGCGCGGGCGGTGCGCCCAAGCCCGCACCACAGGGGTCGCGCACACCGCGACTCCACGGTCGCTCGTCGACCACACAGCGGTCGGGGCGCGCGAATCTGGCGGGCCCTCCTGAGATGGCGGACGGTACCTCTGGTTTCTTTTCTCCTAGCGCGCGCGAGTCACCGTTCTTTGCTCGGCCACCTCGATGCCACCACGGGCCCAAGCTCCCGTAGGGCAGTGACCAGTCCATCCCATGCGCAGGGGTCTGGCATGCTCCCAGTGTGGCTTCGTGCACTGTCCGCCATGGGGGCCATCGCGGTCGTGTCTGAGGCCTTATGTATAAACCCAAAGTCGCCCCCGAGCCACCGTCCTCCAGATCCAGGCCCCCCGATCAGCGCAGACACCACTCCATCCAGACTTGCGAAGACGTTCTGGCTCTGCCTGCTCCGTTTTGTCCTCGCCTGTGCCAGCCTTGACCACTGCATCTCGGAAAGACGATCCCGCTGTCACTCGTCGCCCAATTGAGCAACAGATCGCCCGTACCATCGACGATATTGTATCCTCGCCGACCCGTACCACGCTTCCAGCCAGCCTCCATCGGCTCCATTTAGGAAAGGTGAGCACTCCCCTGCAAAACCCAAGTGTGCTGTATAAGACGCCCCAGCCCTACCAACCTCTACGCCCACACCAGGACTTGTCCGCGTATGCTACTTTTGCTGACTTGGATCGGTGACTGAAGCCTCGAGCACCAGCTCACAATCACTCCACAAAGTCGCCCATCATGGTCGACTACGTCCCGTATCCAGCCCACATGCAGCACGACTTCGAGCTCTACTCCAACAACCAGGACCAGCACATGGAATTCCCTCTTACCAACCAGCCCTATCTCCCATCGTCAACATATGCCATGGACCAACCTTTCAATGCACCCTTCGACCCAATCGTCTCCATGGCTGAGGTCTCAAGGCCTCATGATCTTCAGTTTCACTATGACGCTATTGCACAAGGCGTGAAGCCCTTCCAGTACAGCACCCCAGTCGGCTCTCCTCACTCAACATCACACTCGTTCCACGAGCAGCCTCCTGTCCTCTCTGCATCGTCCGAGTCCGGTGCATCGGTGTCCTCGTCTGCAATGGGTTCGCCAACGCACTTCAACGAACCCTGGAATCCCGTAGGACTGGGACTGACGTCCGGCTTTGAGTACCCCGGGATGATCGCAGCCGACAAGACCTTTGTGGGTGAGTCAACGCTTCTTTCCACAACTGCGTCTTCTTTATCGTCTGTAAATTGTCCCACAACACCTCATCTTGCAGGCAATATTTTCAAAACACCCGTCTCCCCTGCTTCGGCGAAGTGGTCGTCTGTTAGGGGACAGGGTCGAAGAAACTCTCTTTTGTCCCAAGTTATTCGTCCATGCGACGTAAAGTCCACCCCATGTTCTCCTCCAGCCAGCTTGTCTCCACGCATCTCTCAGTCATTCGAGTCCCCTAGCCGATCGTCCATGGTCTTCACATCATCCATCTCAGCAGTACCAACTAACACGGCCCAAGCAGATCCCAATTTGATCCAGCCATTCGCATTCGCCCCTCACAGCCCGTATCCTGAGATCAGGACCACCCCATCCCCTTATTTCCCTGTGATTGAGCAGCCTCCTTCCCCAGCTCTTTCGCACATCTCTTCCCAAAGTCAGCGCCCTGGCTCAGTACGCGTGAAGCAGGGAAGTGCAAGTCCCTACTTGCGCACTCAGCAATATCATCCCTATGCCCATTTCTCGGGCCAGCGCCGGGGCTCTGTGGCGTCTCTTCATTCACAACACTCTGGCACAAGTCGCAAGAGCGGCAGCAGTTTCGAGCTGGACGACGAAACCCGGGAGAAGGGCCTTTGCCCCCTCCCAGAATGTGGCCGCGTCTTCAAGGACCTCAAGGCACACATGCTCACCCACCAAAACGAACGGCCTGAGAAGTGCCCGATTGCCACGTGTGAATACCACGTCAAAGGCTTTGCCAGGAAGTACGACAAGAACCGACACACTCTCACGCATTACAAAGGTACCATGGTGTGCGGGTTTTGCCCTGGCAGCGGCTCAGCCGCTGAGAAAAGTTTTAACCGCGCCGATGTCTTCAAAAGGCATTTGACTTCTGTACACGGCGTCGAGCAAAACCCACCAAACAGTCGCAAGAAGAGTCCAGCAGGCCGCAAGGCGTACACTGGTCAACAGAACGTGGCTGGTACATGTTCAACATGCTCTGTCACCTTTGCCAATGCGCAAGAGTTCTACGAGCATTTGGATGACTGTGTTTTGCGCGTTGTTCAGCAAGCTGACCCCAGCGAGGCCATCAATCAGCGCCTGTTGACATCAGTTGCCGAGGACAAGGATGTCACGGAGACTCTGGATCGCAATGGTCTCTCGAAGAGCATCGAATACACGGTGCCGAGCTATGACGACGACGAGGACGAAGATGACGAAGACGAGGAGATTGACAACGACGACCACAATGACGACACATACGGCTCGAGGCGCTCCCGCTCAGGCAAAGGCGCCATCAAGTCGAGCAAGTCACATTGACAATTAACCGGTGGTGCCGCTCATCACAGCACCACCAACAAGGTTATCAAGGCTTCGACAAAGGGCCCTCGGGCAGGTCTCACCTTTTCCAAAGGGGGCGTCGCCATCACAGGCTCTGGGCGAAAGAAGCGGAAGAATTACCCCGTGTCTTGGGGCTGCGCTACAGACAAGATGAAGATGAAGAAGCGCGTTCTTTGCGTGTACGATGGATCTCGACGCCTCTGGAAAGATGACATGATGCTCGACTCTGAGTTTGAAGTCAGAATGAAGCTGCCCGACGGCAAGAGTTATGTCACCGATCTCGACGTACAGACTCTGAAGCGCGCCGAGGCGCTGCACGGCGCCACGCCAGAAGAAAGGGGTCCATGGGTTCCCGATAATATTGTTGGCGGTCCTTCGATGGAGGGACCGCCTATGGAGGAGTGGAATTTATGATTACTGCGCTTGTCACGACTTTTGTTTGCTTGAGCGATTTTGCGATATACCTCTTGGATCTGGGCACAAGGAAAAAGAACATGGTTCCATGGTAGCATGGTCAACCCGTACACAGAGATGATAACGACTACGATACCTTGTTGTACTACCACTTCTTCGATGGACATGATAGGGATCGACCGACTTTGGTCGGCGTATGTCTAGGCGTTTGGCTTTTGGATTGGGACCGATACCATTTTCCTTTTTTGTTTGTTTGGGAGGAACTCGTGGATGGTTACTCTGCACTGGGTTATCGAGACCACAGTCGAGCATTAATGTCTGATCGTGCTGCGCGCGGAGACTCGAAATGAATCTACAATTGTCAACTGAACTGCTCTTTGATTCTCTGCTGTGACGGGATGTGGTGCTGACGCGCAGGGCCGGCGGGCACCCAAGCTGTCGGGATGCATGACGAGGGCGCGCAGGGTTCAAGCGGTGAGCACCGTCAACTCAGCAAGGCCCACGGGTGCCTAGGGCAGATCCGCCAAGCGCCTTTCAGAGGCAGCTATTTACCTCTATTGAACGAAGCTCCGGTAACGAAAATCGTCCCTTAATACTCCCCGCCCTTGGACATGGACGCCGGCCATGGTCAACCCACGGGCTCGTTTCGCGATGCCCATGACGGCGCGCTGTGGCCCGCCCAGCCCGTCCAGCTGGCTCGCGGCAGACAGTAGGCCTTGTCGCTTCCACACACACTCGCTCGGTGACGCTGACCGTGAAGGCCCCGCGATGCGCTCGCCAGGACCGTCTCGTTTACTGAGCTGCAGTCGCTCGAGAGCTTCGAGTCGTCGCTCCGCGAATACCTCGACAACCCGCCGGAGCAGCCCGAGCACACCGAGGCCCAGCTGTCGTTCTGGATAGGCACCAGCTTCCTCGTCGCCGCGCCTCCGCAGCAGCAGCGTCACCATGCCCCGTCCCATTCCCAGTCCCATTCCCATTCCCATGCCACCGCGCCCCAACAACAGCAGGGCAACCAGCAGCACCACGCCCATGCTCCGCCCGGCTATCAGCCTGCCAACGGCCTGCTCCAGCACTATGGCGACGCCTCGCACGCCTTCCACAGCGTCGCCGACCCCGCCATGGCCCTCGCCGTGCCCGGCTATTCCGCAGCGGCCGACGCGAGCGCGGGCAGCAGCACGGCGGGCAAGAAAGAAGAGCCCAAGGTCAGCCTGAGCATCATGGAGGCGCTGCAGCCGACGGCCGAGCCCAAGGAGAAGATGCGCAAGCAGCGCGCCATTGCCAAGTGCTGCGTCGACGCCATCCAGCGCACCGACGGCTACCGCTACAGCTTCCACAACTGCTGGAACAGCAGAGAGGACGACAGTTTCCGCTTCTCCTACTACTGCAACGACTCGCTACTCAACAAGGACCGCGCCGCCAACGGCAAGGGCGCAAAGCTAGGCAAGCGCGCCACAAAGCCCGTCTACGACTGCAAAGGCGTTCTCTCCATAAAGTTCTCCGCAACCAAGCAGTCGCTCGATGTCTTCTACAAGCACGTGCCCGTCCACAAGACGTACGAGGAGCGAGCCCCGCCGCCGCGCAAAGACTCAAAGCGCCGCAAGTTCCTCGAAGAGCACGACCCGGAGGCGTTGATGCGCATAGTCACGCGGCCAAAGCAGCAGAAGGACGACAGTGAGGACCCAGAGGTGGTGTCACGGCCGAAGAAGAAGAAGGCAGCAAGGCCGGAGCCTCCCAAGCCGTCCAACACTTCGCTTGAGAGTGATCTGAGGGCCCAAAGCCTGAGGTCGTTACTGGAATTGATACAGGTAGATCCTCAACCCCCAGAGACCATGCCACCCGAACCGCCACCGCCACCGCCACCGCCGCCTCCTCCACCACCACCTCATCCACAACAAGTTGTCGCGCCTCCGGTACCCGCTCAGCAGATTCAAAATCAGCCGGTGCAGCAAAGAAGACGTCCTCGGAACAGCTGCGACGTCTGCAAAGCCAAAAAGACAAAAGTAAGTAAAGCCGGGGTCGAAAGCAGCTTGTTCCATTCATACATACCAGAACCAGAGTGAATGCTTACTTACTTATTCTAGTGCGACGGCACAAGGCCTGTTTGTCAGACCTGTGTAGACAAGAAACGCCAATGTTTCTACGCGGAACCCCTGAACCATGATGAACAGCGACCACAAGCCGTTGTTATTGAAACGGTCCGCCAGACGCAGACGATGAATGACGGACTCTCAGAACTGGAGAAGATGAAGAAAGAGCTTGAAGAGGCCAAGGCGAGAATCCAGGAACTGGAATCAGAAAAAAGAACATCTACAACACCCATTCAAACGCCGCGGATGATAACTCGGCCCAACTCACAACCACATTCTCAGCCCAAACCGCAACTACATCATCGCAGTTCACAATCACAATCACAGTCACAGTCACAGTCGCAATCGCAGTCTCAATCTCAACCTCAACCACAACCACAATCACAACCGCAGACACATTCACAAACACAGCAGCAGCATCACCGACCAGTACCGCCGTCACAGCACCGACAGCAGCTTCAGCAACTCAACCAAAGTCGGTCACGAGGCACCAGTAGCCCGCAGCAGATGGCCTACAATATGGGCACTCCGCCGCAGCAGCAGCGAGGTCTCAACGGCCAGCCGTCGCTGCAAACATCACAACAACAGGTACAGCCATCTCAACACATGCAATCTGCGACGCAGCAGCTTCAGGTCGCCGCTCAGCAGCTTCAGACGGGCCAACATCCACATCAGCTGCAAACACCGCAGAATTACTTTGCCAACACACACACCAACCACTCCCCATATGGCCTTAGTCGCACCATGACTCAAGGCTCCTTGACATCTCAAAATGCCGTGCCTACCCAGAATACGACTACTTCGCAAAACAACTCGCATTTGCCACAGTCGCAACCCCAAGGCATTCCACCCACTCCGACAGCCGTGGACGCCAACAATCCATATGGTCGGACTGACTTTGCGTGGGCGCCCACCGCCTACTATGGCTTTCAGAACGCGCAGCAACAACAGCAAGATCAGTGGGCTACTTCGAGAGGACCTGGGGTGTTTCGCTAGGACTGGCCGCATTCTCGAAGGAGTTTTGTGCCTTTTACCTCGTCTCTTGAAAGCGATGGCGTTTGTTGAAATTCATAGATACCCATTATTTTATCACAGAAAAGAATCCTGAGTTTGTACTGACATTGTTCTTCCTCGGTGACTCGGTCGCGGCTTTCATTAACCACGAAATGAAGCCATTACTATGTAAACTCTAAGCTAGGTATCTGAGCATGAGGGCACCTTGCTCGCTCTGTATCGCTCCAACGCCTGCAAATGCTAAAATGTTCGTCTGCTTCGTCCTGACCCGTTCAAGGCATGGCAAAGCTCATGGCCTTACGAGAAGCCAATCTTGGATCCCAAGCCTCGCAAGCTGGCACTGATACCTTCGCCCATGGCAGAAGTCATCTTCTCGCCTGATGCAGTCTTTTCTTGCTTGATCTCCATGCCAGCGGCCAGCATATTCAGACGCGTCAGACGAAGACGCAACGTATGGTCATATTTATCAGCCATGGCGATCGCATCGGCGTGCACACTGTAACGTGGATTGGTGGGTGGTGATATAAGGAGACGGTCGACGAGGTCTATGCGTGCGTCAAGCGTGCCGCTATTGATCATCTCTTCAAGCTCGTCTTCTATGCGGAACCCAGACACCGGGAACTTGGACGTCATCTCATCGAGCGTAACGCAGCTAAATGGAATAAAATACTGGACAATGCTCGTGGTGCGTATGCGGCTGTATATTGTGTTGAGCACTGGCGAGAGGTAGACATCGAGATGGTAGTCGTTGCGGTAGCTCTCGAGCACTTCCAAACACGCACTGTACTTGGAGTTGCAGAAGAGATTGATGGCACGGCGGATATGGGGTTCCAATTCGAGGAAGTTTCGGAAATCGTTGTTACCGAGGACCTGGTTCTGCAAATCACTGCGGTCCATTGAGGCCAGCGCGCAGAGACCGCCGTACACGGCTATATCATTGGGCGAAATGACATCCTTTTGCCACGTGATGTTGGCTGCCGGCTCGGTAGTTAGATATGCGGGGGATGTGTTGAGGAAATGCTTAGCAGCTTCGCGGAAGCTGCCAATGGACATGTGAGCGAGGCCTGAGCATGCAGAGACGATCGGCTCGAGCTTCGTCTTATCGTCGCCCTTGAGCTGAGCGGCCTCCACTTTGGCGAGGTTCGTCTGCACGCCCATCCACGACTTCTGGGTGATACTAACGTAGACCAGGCGCAGCGTCATGTCGGCGAGGTGCCTGTTCGAGGTGCAGTGCTCGCGCATCTTCATGTAGGCCTTGTGGGCACTGCTGTAGTCGCCCGTGTCGTAGTAGAAGTGGCCGAGGTCTTCGTTGCCCATGCGTATGCTCTCCTTGATCAGGTTGTTCTTGTATGACTTGAGCTCGTGCTCGAGACGCTCCTGCTCCAGCTGCGTGTCGCGCGATTTCTTCTCCGCCCATGCTGTGTCTGTGAGGGCGGCGGGATCGGCCGGGGCGATGTTGCTGAGCTCCTCGACGAGTGTTGTGTACAGGTGGACGTTCTTGCCCCGCTTGGCTTCGGCGATGGCCAGGTGGTAGGCGTCGAGGGCGAGGTATGGCGAGTGTGAGCCGATATGGTGCAGGCGGTCGATGCGCGTGGGCCCGGTGTAGTTGCTGATATACGACTCCAGATCGAACTTGGGCGGGTCTGCCTTGGTCAGCGGAGCCATGGGGGTCGACAGTTGGGGAATGCTGCCCTACCGGTGACGACAATCTCTCCCTTGGCTCGCCGCTGCTGGAAGAAGGGCGACTGCTCTACGGTGGAGGCCATGGTTGCGGCGGGGCGTATGTGTGTATGTGTGTGTGAGAGAATCGTGGAAAGCTTGGAGCTGTCCGCCTCGCGCCTCGCGCTGGGTCGCTGTTGCCTTCCCCGCGGAGGTCTACCCCGCCACGTGCACGCGCCTTCACCGTGCACCTCGCACCTCCGCCTACTGCCTCCTTGATGGTCCTCGCACGTGTAGCTTGATGACTCCCCACTACGGAGCTTGGGTAACTCTTACCATTCGGGCAGCCGAGACGCCCTTCTACTGTCGCCCTTATTGCTAGTGGGCAAACTGGAAAGGCTGCGGCAGGTCGCATCCCGTGACCAGGCAGCAGCCATGCAGGTGCGGCGTTTGCTTCGCTCTTGCAGACAGCGAAACGACACATAAACAGACGCCGCACGCACACACCTGAGCCTCTTCGTATCTCGCGCCTCAAGTTCGTTGCTGACTCCTATCATGGCGTCCGACCACGCCTCCGTCGAAACAAGGCACTCTGTCCTCAACTCTTCGTTTCCCGTTCTGCTCCCCGAAGATGAAGCATTGTTCATGTCAGAGACCGACTTCCAGGCATTGGTCAAGCGGCTACTGCAAAACTCCACATCAACCCTAGACAAGGCCAAAGCCGACACCGAGACTAACAAGACAGAAGACCAAAACACGTCGAATACATTAGATTTAGTGAGTGTTCACAGTCTGAAGCGGTCAGCTTCTGCTGGAGCTGACAACAATCGTGTGCAGAAAGCACCTTTCCTTGCAGCGTTGGAGAAGCATGGCGCGCACCACCGCAGCGTGGAAGACTTGGCCGCAGAGAACAAGGCCACTACCAGCAATTCCGATGTGACCAATATATCGTCCAAAAGTGCACTAGTCGACCTTTTCTATGATCTTGGCGAGAATACTGCGAGCGACAAACTCAAGACGCTACTCGAGAACGCCTGGTCGGATGACTCCCTACTCACTCTCAAGGTCATCTTCAACGCTCGTTCTATTCACTTGGGCAAAGCCAATCGCCTTGCTGCGTACAAAGCACTGGCTTGGCTCGCAGAGACTCATCCCCTGACCCTACTGGGCAATTTACGATGGCTCGTTCGTCCAGTCATTGCTAAAAAGCAGGCGGAGAGTAAGGACAAGACCCAGATTGGTGGACAATCGACGAAGACGACCATCGATGACCACAAGCAAGAAGATGATGCCGATGAAGATTTTGACATGATAGACCCGGACGAGCTTGACCCGAACAAAGCACATGACGTTCGCCATGGGATGTCACACGGCTATTTCAAAGATCTCCTCAACCTCGTCGTTTTCGCGGCAAATGACCAACTCAGGTTCGATGGCGACCCAGCGTCGCTGCTCACTCAGCGTCCCGACAAGTCAAAGGATGGCAAACGCAAGCGGGACTGGAATCAAACTACTGCAAAAGCTGCTAGGCACTTGAAGATTGCAGCTCAGAACACGCGAGTGCAACAAAAGATGGATGAGGATCCATTCTATCGGGCACTCCACATCACAGTTGCACGTCTCTTTGCCGAACAGCTCAAGGAAGACAAGGCGCTGCTGGATTCTGGCAAGAAGTCTGATCTCAAGCGGCTGTCGCTAGCTGCAAAGTGGTCGCCGACTTTCGGTGAATTCCATGACAAGCACACGTTCATCCTGTCAACCATCGCGGAGATTTTGTTTCCACAGCCAGCATCACATTCCCCTGACGCGACTAATCGTGAATTGTACCTACGTCACGCCCGCGAGCACTTTCGAAAGCAATATGCTTCGCCTCTCCGCAAGGCTTTGGGCATTGTCGAGCGCGACATTGCAGCCAATGCTTTCAAGACAATCTCTTACGAGCGAGTGCCATCCTTGGCAATGGATCGATATACTGGCATATTTATGAAGAAGGATCACGAGCGATTTAGCGAATACGTGCATCGAGTCGCGAGCGGCACTGCGAAGATCTCCGGTGCGACGTTGCTACCTTCCACGCTCATCAGCAAAGCACGTGCCGCGGCTCAGAATCGTCATGTGGGACGTAAGAAAAGCGAGTTTGGAGCAGCGAAGGCTGCTGCTGAGCTCAAAATCCAAGGAGACGTGATTGACGGGCAATGGAACACTCTGGTACAGCGTGTGCGCGACGCAGGCTCTTTGCAGTCTTCCCTCGCTGTATGCGATGTTAGTGGAAGCATGTCGCATCCGCAATTCAGAGACGGCTCTTGTCCCATGGATTCCGCAATCGGCCTCTCTCTTCTCATCTCAGAAGTGACAGCGGCGCCCTTTGGCGGAGGCTTCATAACGTTCCACGAGAACCCGTCGTACTTATCCATCGCAGACAACGATTGTGGCAAAGGACTTGTAGACAAGGTGCGCTATATCATGAGTACCCCCTGGGGCTACAACACCAACTTTGTCTCCGTGTTCGAGGACGTCATACTTCCCATGGCTATCAACAACAAGCTCAGGCAGGAAGACATGGTCAGGCAGATATTTGTGTTCAGCGACATGCAATTCGATGCAGCGCAGGACAACGGAACGGAGCGCTGGACTTCTTCGTTCGATCGCATCAAGATAAAGTACGCTGAGGCTGGATACGAAGTACCACGACTCATATTCTGGAATCTGGCCAGCAACAGCACCGATAAACCAGTGACCATGGATAATGTCGATACAGCGCTTGTTTCGGGATACTCACAAGGTATGCTCAAAGCATTCCTCGAGACTGGCGCATTCGTGGAAGAGGAAGAGATCACAGAGGAGGTGCTGGAGGGTGAGGGTGAGGACGGCATGACGGAAGTGAAGAAGGTCAAGAAGAAGATCGAGCCTATCACAGTTGTCAGAAAAGCGGTGGAGCACCAAGGCTATGCGATGCTGAAGATTCTAGACTGAGCACTTGGACGGGGAACGATGCCCAGTGGCTAGGCGCAGTGGTATAGTCTCTACATACAGTGGAAATAGACGCCGGTAGACTTTACGTATGTAATCTTATACTGCAACTCCAGAGCCTCTATACGATCTCCTAGCTGGGAACCATGTTGGCAGATGCATTTACCCTGGGTGACAGTGAAGGTGATTCGTGCGTTGCTATCGATCAATGGTCCCACAGCTGGTCGAACTAGTATTGGAAGTGGGCGGGGGAGCAGAGAAACGCCCTTGGGAAAGTACGCGTCTGGCCAGGCTCAAAGCTTATGCTTCTGCTATTGAATCCATGTTGCGCGGGGTTTGCCCCGTGACGTGGGTTCGATAAGTTAAATCCTGCCGTGCTTCACCGTCGACAGGAGCTTTTACATGAGTGTCCAACTCACCTTCGCACATGAGACTAAGCATCGATCAAATGTGAGTCAAGTACTCATTTCCATACTTGCCTGGAGTGAAAATGTCCTTCTATATAGCACCAGGTGCTGCAACGGTTCGTGCACGCTTGTCGTAATACCAGCCAGGACCTCAGAGGCCCGCTCGCAAACATGGTGGCCTGAACATCTTCATCACACTTTGCTTTACTTAATTTTCGACAGAAGAATATGTGAAGCTAGACACGGCTGTTGATCAGGGAACAACGTACCGTGATTTATTCCTAGTTCTTTCGCCAATCGATCCCCACCTGAAATAATTAGGTCTTCATTCTGATATCGCTCAGCTTATAATAAGCTAACGTTGGTTTCAGGAATTAAAAGAAGAATAAGAATAGTGAGAATTAGCAGTCAGCAAATCAGATCTTATCCTGGACGTCAGATCAACTCACCACGTTCCTCTAGAAGAGAAGGAAAGCTCTGATCCTCTTGATAGACTTCTTCTACACTTCACATTCCATCGTTAGAACATTCGAGCTTAGACAAGGGAAGGGATAGGATAATACCGCTCAGGCACCAGGTCTTGATCGTGTGAGGCTTGCGCTCGCTTCAGGGCCTTCTTCTTGTAGTTCGCTTTGCTCGTGAGCTTGTTTGCCGCGTTCTTTCTGGCCTTGCGCGCCGCCTTCTCCGCATCTGTCACTATTCTGTGTTAGCTGAAGCTGCGTAGGGTTAAGCGGAATACTTACAGGGCTGTTTGATTCATTTTGTTAGCGAGGAGAAGGAGAGAAGAATGTTAGCTGAGCTCTCAAAGTGAAGGTATGAAGGAAGAAGGAAAGACGGCGGGGAAGAGGTGAGAACAGGTGAGGCGGTGCTGTGGTAAAGGTGGGGTGCGTTCGGAGAAGATTGGATGGCGCTGTTTGCACACCATTCCAGATACAGTTCAGCCAGGCCAAGTCCGAGCATCCTTGGCTTGTCAGATATTGTTCCTCCGCTCATCAAATGGCCAGTGGTATTCATCCGGACTTGTATGTATCTCGCGTCTTCCATTCGCAGTCTGATTCGCAGCTTCAATTCGTAACTTGCATTCGCAACTTCAATTCGTGCCTTCGATTCAGATTCCCGCGTATCTCGGAAGGTCGATTCGTTGGAGGACATCTTGGCGCTCGATCGTATTTCGGAGGTTCGTTTCGTTCGATCGTATTTCGGGGGTTCGTTTCGCTCGATGGCAGTGATCTCAGGAGTAGTTGAGTCACCCAGCCCCTATCTACAGCTATATACGACTAACTACAGGCAGTGCGTGCAGGAGTGTGTATGTTGGAAATAAAGGAGCTTCACTTACGGACCTGCTCGCTTTCGCTACTCGCCCATTAACAAGCTGAACGTACAACTTACGGTTGTGTCATGGTGGTCACGAACGCAAAGTCAAGGTTACAGTGAAGAAGAATTTCTCATTTGTGAAGTTTGTTCGCGTCTCGCTAAAGCATCTGAGGCAGGTGGGAAGTGAGGAAGTCGCGACTGCCGACGACGCTTCCGTCAAAACAAGGCACTCTGTCCTCGACTCCTCGTTTCCTGTTCTACTCCCTGAAGTGTTGTTCATGTCAGAGACCGACTTCTAGGCATTGGTCAAGCGGCTACTGCACTGTGGTTTCTCATCATGAATATGTAGCTGCGCCGACCTAAGATTTCTCGCAGACTTTCTCAATTCACCAGTCGTCATCGCTATCGCTCTCGAGGCCCACCTCGTTGCTTCCCTTGATCCTCTCTACAACCCTGCCGACCCCCTTCTCTACACTCTCACCCTCCACCATGACGCCCTGGTGCCATACCAAAGCATCTTGCACACCATCCTGGTACCACATCAATGTCGGCACAAACGTGATATCCAGGTCCGTTGCGAGTTCAGGCAAGGAGTAGACATCGAAGCAGTATGCGTCGAAGATGCCATGCTGGGCAAAGGTAGATTTCGGTAACAGTTTTTTGAGCGCAGCGATCAGGGCTTCCGAAGTGGAGTCCCCGGGCCAGAAGGCTACCAAGATGACTTTGCCGGTCGCAGGGGTGATGAGTGTTTTGTAGTCGTCTTTCGAGGCGAGCGTGGTGAAATAGGGAGCCATGACGTGGAGATGGAAGAATAGAAAACGAGGTGCTGTGGCTGTTCTTTCCTGAGCGCAGCTAAGACGTGGTCGTCAGAAAGGACGGTCTCGGCGATATCTGGGTTGGCTTCAGCACGCACGTAGTCGATCTGGAGCATGGGATGCTCCGAGACAGCCGTTTATCACGGCTGAAGTCACTCGGAGCCAATCGGAGAGCAGCAGCTCCGCGTCACATGATTGCACGTGACATTGGGACAAACGAAGCACCTGCCCGTGGACGCCAGGCCAGTGATGACATGTGCTGCTGGAGAATCGCGGTGGTGCGCACTTGGAGCGACACTGCGACAGCTTGACGACACAGGCACTCGGAGTCGGTGCGACACAATCTTAGCACGCCGATCAGTGTCCCAGCGCTCTCAAGGCTTCGGCTGCGGCGTTGTCAAGCTGTCAGATCGACGACGGTTTGCCAATCTCTCGGAATGGCGTGCATAGACTTTCGTGTGCGCAGCGAGGGACAGACGTGAACTGTCTAGAGGCCTTGCCTCGCGCTGCGAAATGGCGTGTTGCCCCAACCAAGGGTTACTCAGCATAGCGTGTGGGCTGGTGCGGTGAGTAATAAGCGCATGATACGAGGCAACGAAATGATGCCACGGAATCCTTTGTCGCCCCAGAGCCATCCCGCAGGATGGTGAGCTGAGCAGCCACGGCGGCAGTCTGCACACGCGATAATTGATGAAGGAGCAAAGCACAGCTTTCTCGGCCGCCCAAAAACAGCGGCGCGGCGTTGCTCGCCCAGCCAGCAAAAGGGGTTGCGAGGTCTGGCGATGCCCTCGCGTCCTGCGTGCAGCCTGCGTGCAGTAGTCTAGTTGGCGTGGGCGGCGTGGGCGGCACTGTGTGGCTGTAATTAGGCTGCTGCTGGAAGGGCGGTTTAGCCTGCACGCAATAATAACGCTATCATGGGCGCGGCCGAGCCAATGGTGATGTCGTGTGGCGGCCTTGTCAGCAAGCTAACAGGACCGATACGGCCAGGCACAGCGGCAGCAATACCCCCTTTCTGCGGCGGTTGCGCACCCCTCGCCTGGCCGGTCGTGGGAAGAGAAGAGGGTTTGGCGGTGCTGATGCAGACGGCGGCGGGAGTGCTGAGCCTCAAGGGGCCGCGCATTTTCCTGCGTCCTGCTCATCTCCTGTTCTTCCACGATCACTACCAGTACAGAGTCCTCGCCCTTAATACCTAATAGCTGCCGCCTGCTCCCGCCAGCACCGCTGCTGCGACTGTCGTTCCCTATGCTGCGCTCGTTTCCCAACATGGGAAACATGCAGGCCGTCCAGGCGCTGCCGCGAAAGTAGGTGCTTATCTGCTGTCCATGATGACAATCACAACCACAACCACAACCACAACCCTCAGCTGACGGCCCGCGCGCAGAACCATCATCCTCGCCATCTCCATCGTCACCATCTTCATTGTGCTGTTCCGCTTCTACGGCGACGTGCCCGTCGAGTACTACCGCAACTATGCGCCCGGCGAGGCCATTGTGCCCGTGACGACCAACAACGACCGCCCGCAGCCCGGCTACTTCAAGGCGCAGCCCGAGTGGGACTGGAGCGTGCCCAAGCATGCCGCCTCGATGGACGGCTACGCACGCACCCCGCGCAACCGCGACATTGTCGTGCTGACGGCGAGCGACGGCGGCGGCCACAACAGCGCCATCCCCAACGTGCTTGACCGCGTGCTCGACGACCGCGAGAAGTACTGTGCCAAGCACGGCTACACCAGCCTGTGGCTCAACACCAGCCGCTACGACATTGGCGACGCCCACCGCACCTGGTCCAAGATCCCCGCCGTCGCCGAGGCCTTCCACCTGCAGCCCAACGCCGAGTGGGTCTGGCTGATTGACACCGACATCATCATGATGACGCCCGACTACGACCTCGTCGACGAGATCCTGTCGCCTGCCGCCCTCAAGCGCGGCCTCATGCGCGACACCCCCATCCTCGACGGCCAGCTCAAGAAAAACCCCACCCACATCAACACCCCCAAGGACTTCCGCGTCGAGGAGATTGACATCCTCATCACCCAGGACCACCAGAGCGTCAACACGGGCAGCACCTTTTTCCGCCGCTCCGCCTTCACCCGCTGGCTGCTCGAGATGATGACCGATTACACCATGCTCATGGGCCAGGAGCACGGCGGCGCCGAGCAGGACGCTCTCAAGCATCTGATGCTCGAGCACCAGCTTGTCCGCAACCACGTTGGCATCTACCCCCAACGCAAGTTCAATGCCTACGTCCAGGGCGGCGACAACATGGGCTACCGCGATGGCGATCTGCTGGTCCACTTTGCCGGCTGCTGGGTCGGCGGCAAGTGCCAGGAGTGGTTCGAGGAGTTCTGGGGCAAAAAGGGCCACAAGGACGTCTGGAAGCCACTGACCGGAAGCGCCTGATTTCTCTGATTTACGACGTCGTCTTTTGACCCATATCCTGCACGAGCAACGAGTGATAGACCTATACCATTCTCCCCCCAACGAGCATAGCACAATCCGCGGATTGCTGCATCGACCTTGTTTAGCGCTATATTTCCTCACCGAGATATGCCATTCTTCATGTTGCCAAGATTACCTGTAATAGAAGTCAGGCTAGGGACCAGGCGTTATTTGGGGCGTATGGAGAGCCCATTAGCGAGCGGAGGCGATGCATTACAACCGGCGTTTCTCCATTTTGCGAGCATTTACCTATATCCCATACCAATTAGATCTGTTCTGCGCCTTCACTTTGCAATGTACGCCAGTGTGCACATCAGAGCATTCCTATCTCAGCTGGTTAGCCTAACGAGTGCTCCAGCCGGTATGAGAGTTGGTGTGGCTTGATTAGAGCCGGCTGGGCGGGCCGATGACACTGCAGATCAGGTACCAACGAAGCACGGAGGCCGCAGCGATCTCGTCTGAGGAGCAGAACAGAGCACGTGGGGATCGACACTGGGAAAACAACTTGTGCAAACATCGTGCGCTACCTCCAGGCTCCACGGGGACGAAGATGTCGGCAACATGAGGAAGAGCATCGCGAATTCTGCTGGATTTTCTTGCCATGAGCTGCAACACATGGGACGTAACTAATCACCGAGGTAAGGAAGCAAGCATGCTTTTATCATTCGACGTCCACGCTCTTCCTTTCCTGCATGTTTCCGCATTCCAACATAACGTCTCCAGGCCAGAACCTCTACATGCTCATCTCAAGCAACCGCAGCATCATCCGGCGTCTTTGTGACCGTCTGCGTAGCGGTACTAGTTCTGGTCACATTATTGGTCGCAGTGCTTGTGACAGTAGTTTCAGCTGGGCCTCGTGTGATGAGGCAAGAGCAGGCACTCGAAATTTCCCGTGGGCTGCCCAGACCAAGCGAAATATTGATACCACCGCCGCCAGGGAGTTCAATGTCAAGCTGGCGCTTGCGAACGGGGAGTTCGGTGGGGCAAGACGTATCGTAGAAGGTGTATGGCGACATGGGGTTGTAGTTTGTGTTGTCGGCCCTGTTTCCCATGTTAGTCAATCAACAGCTGCGGCAGAGAGCGTGCGAGACATGTGACATACGCGAGAACGTCGAAAAGCATGCAATTTGCCTCTCCATAGCCAAAGGACTTGCACTTGGTATCGGCCTTGCAGAGAGCCTGGCAAGCGGAGAAGGTGTTCTTGGTGCCGCTGGACTCGAAGTAGTATGCTGGCGTGCTCTTGACGTAGCCAACGATGCCGCAGCCAGGGGCCGCAGTGGGTGTGGGAGATCTAGTGTGTTGTCAGAACCTGCTCTGCCCGACTAGAAACTTACAAACGTACGGTGAGGGCACAGTGATGATGGTAGAGGATGGCTGTGGGACGGGTGTCGAGGATACTGGCTTAGGCGACGATGAAGGAACAGGTGCCTTGGAGGATGATGGCGGCGGCTTAGGCGACGAAGAAGATGAGGGCTGTCATCATACGTCAACTTGGCCAATGCTTGTTCAGAACTTGGTTAAACATACCTTCGGGCTGGGAGATGGTGTTGGTTTAGGTGTCGGGGTAGGTGTGGGTGTAGGCGTAGGTGTAGGCGTTGGCGTAGGCGTGGGAGTCGGTCGCTTGCTGCTCGATGGTGGGTACAGCGTGGTCGTGACTTTCTTGGTCGTTGTTACAGTTGTCGTGCCACCACGTGTTACTGTCTCTGTGGCAGTTCCGCTCTTTAGGATGTTCGAGCAGAAGATCAGAGCCTCAGATGTGTGGCCTTCAAAAGCGTCCAAGCCACATTGGCCGACTTAAGGATTCGTCAGTCTAGCTATTCCGAAGCCGAGACGTCACATACCATCTGGGACACCTCGTTGGCGCCTCTCAAAAGCAGCTGCATCGACACTTGCTGCAAGCGCTGCTGCGACAACCACAGATAACTTCATGATGCTTGTTTTTCAATTTGCGCCCTTTGCTTCTCCTCGATGTATAGACTCAGGTACCGAAGATGGGGGTAGATTGCAGCTCACCTGCGCGACGCTGACTTATAACACATTTGAAAACCCTTCGCGCCAGCATGTCTGGGAGAATAAGTAGCAGGCGAACTATGCCCACAGTTGTCCACTTCATTTGTGTATAGATGAACATCGACGCTACTGGCGTCGGTGGCCCAAGAGGAACGTGTTGGATGAGCTAGAACATGTAAATTTAGTAGATGAACACGATCTCATTTCACCGGTAGATGGTGTTGAGCATGTCCTGTACTCGCAAGTCTGCCGCACGATACTGCCTTTTGTTCCCGAGGCCATGGGTACGAGCCGCCATGTCGAATTAGCCGTCCAGCAGAAATTGGCAAAACTATTGAAAGGTGCTATGGAACAAATATGTCGAAAGTGCTCACGGTAGGGATGCAAGCTGCAAGGTTCATATTACCACGGCCTAGGGCCCGGCAGAATCATGTGTCAAGCTATATGGCGCAGATCTGCTAGCTTTAAATAGCCACAACTGGATGTACCCTAGTTACCGCCGAAGCTAGAGCATCTGCCCAGTACCACCTAAGAGAGGTTGCTCAGATGCGATCTTGATCATCGGGAGATTACATGTGTACCTGAGCCGACCAAGAGGCTCCCATGAGAAGGGTCGACGACTTCGAAGGCCCAGACTGAACCAAAACCTGGAACCAAGACTCGATTGTCGTATCTGCGGCGCGTTCAATACTCAAGCTCTTCCGGCAAGTGGAACCTAAAAATAGAAGGAGCCTATAAAGTCTCTTGCAAAGCTACTGCATCCTGATCGAAAACCAGATTCGCCGCGTGCCGTTGGCCTGGAATTGATCGTTTGTGTGGGATTCAAAGTGATCGTCGTTGAGCATCGTGAGATGTGCCTCAATCGCGAATGTGAAGCCGAGGTCATCACCAATCTCCTTCCACATCTTCTTGAAACTTTCTACGTTGTGCCGGAACATGGTTCCGGTCGCTGAAGATTTCTCCTCAGCCTCAATGGCCCCAATCTGGCGCCCAAGTATCAAAGAGCCTGGTTGTGGCTTCAGCAACAACGCGACGGCCTTAGACACCTGTTTCTGCTTCTCCAATCCCCACAAGTGAAAGAAGGAGCCTGCATAAATCATATCGAGCTTGTATTTGACGTTCGGGTCCTGCAAGGCGGAGTTCTGGTCGAAGATGTCTGCTACAAGGAATCTTGTCTCAAGCTTGTCGCGATCTCTGAACAGCTTGTATCCTAGCTCGATGAAGTTGGGCTGCAAGTCACAGCCATATATGTTTTTCGAAGGCGCACCATCTGCGACTAGTCGTCGGATGGTCTGGCCGACACAGCATGCCATATCCAACAGCTTTTGGCCCTGGCAGAGACGCTCGACCACTTCATTGTATTCTTCGCACTGGTCTAATCCTGCCTCAAGGAACCGGAACTGGCCAAGGCAAGGATAAGGATGAACATCCCAAGCCTCGTTGCGAACTTTGACAATGTGTTCGATAACGTTGTCCGGGAATATGCCGCTGTACGTTTCCAAGAGGCGCCTTGCAGACTGCGGGATTTGGCTGTCGCTTGGTCGCTCGTCAAACCAAGCATCATGAGAAGTCCGTATGCTTTCCTCGGGAGACATGACCATTACTTGTGAAACAGAACTTATGCGGTGGTGCAGCGAGTGTTTGTGAGAGGGACATGGAGCTGTCGCAGATCCGCGGGTACAACACGAATCCATGACGTCGATCCACTGCTAACTGACTTACTTTT
>BCLK01000377.1:0-158888 GCA_001748405.1 Paraphoma sp. B47-9 | reverse complement strand
AATTATTATTTCTATGCTACGATTACAAATAAGTACGAAGACCTTTAGAAAACTGCTGAGGAATAGCACCAGGCTAAATAGCAAAACTGAGCGGCCGAATCTATCTTGCCGATTTAAAGGCCTTTATCCCACATGCTGTGAATCTAAGACTGGACACTCAATACCTTACAACACAAGAGGTCAATGATGCTTATGAAGAAGTGTTCGACCAGTGGTATCGTTGAAAGCACCCGATCGATGCTTCGTCGCCGATTCAGCACGAAGACACGATGTTCAAGAGTCTGTTGCCGTCTCAAGACGCTTCATCATGTTCCAGACATATATGGTGCTTGTACATGCCACATTATTCTTTCTTCGATGATTAGGTATTTGCATGAGCTTACAGGTCCAATTGTTTCAGTGGGGCGAGTCTTACAAGGGATGTCCCTGTCGTCCCTGCTAGTTCGTGGATGCATCTACGACGAGAGGTGTCCAAGTCCGGTCACGGACGTGACCTGGCTGGAGGTCCACAGCAGCATTGCTCGTACACCAATCTGTTGGTACTTACTCAAGAGCCAAATAAGTATCTAAGCACACATTCAAAGGTCGTTGTCAGCATTCGGCTTGGCTATCGCTTTTCTTTCATCAGCGTGCGTCGGTCAAGTATCACGAATTGCGACGCATCGATGCATTCCCGAAAATTGCCAAGTCAGCTGGAGGTCTGTGGCAACGCTACAACAATGGCACGGAATGTATGCTCGGAGTCGAGACTAGCGTATATGTTGGCGAGTTTGAGATCGGATGTGTGCTGCTTTGGGGCCAAGTTTCAGACTGCGAATCGGACCTTAATCATGCCCCATCAGCGTGCACAATCCAGTCAATCATCCCGAAATAGTTCACGTTTTTGTTCAGGTGCGGAACGTGGCGATTACATGTGACGAGGAATCAGAGATCAAAGATTGAACCGATCTCGATGTGACACTTTTAATCTGTCTCCAAATCTAGCTACGTTTCTTGCTTCGGCAGTCAGCAAGAGTGTATAACTTCTCATTCTCTCTGATGCATTCGAACCGAAGCAAAGGTGCGACTTGCCCTAAATGACAGAGGACAATATATTTAAAGGGTAGCGATGATAAACACAAACTGCTCAAAGATAATGTGTCGCATGGTTTGCAGAAGAATCCGTTTCATTACTGAACGACAACCAGGAGTACTTCAGAGGGTAAATGAGACTCTCATCGTCAGATCTCCTCTTTTGTAACTGGTTCTCTTGACATGGCCACTATAATTCATGCCATCACTTCGTCGAACCATGGCTCGCTTGAATTTTTTCGACTTTCTTTCCTATCATCGCTGAGGTCCGACAACATCACTTGTGACTCCAATAGTGACATGATGGCACGAGGTGTTGGCCTGCGTACCGATTGTAGCTTCCAATCGAAGTTCTGGGACTGCAGGGGCTCTTTGATCATAATCTAGTGTGCCGTTGTGCGAACCCTTATGTTCGTGTCGCACAACCGACATGAGATTGATGAGTGAATCACTTCTAGCAAGCGCTCGTCTCTCATATGGTGGCACACACATATGACGTCGCTATGATTACTAGCCATTGCTGGTGCACCATTTCTCAGCAAATCAGAAGCCTGCTCAGTGCCCTTCAGTCGGGTTACATCCGGCTTCGCTGCCGCTCGCGTCCTACGTCTGTATACCTTTGAATACTCTCTCAAATGATGGACCGTATGTTACAAGTTAACGACAAGTAGGTTCCCGGAAGACAACGTTGCTCTACCGCGAACCTTGATTCCGAGCGGCCTGCCATTCACCACACATGATGTCAGTCAACGGGACCTGAGAGTACATTCCAAACAACAACGAAGGAATGCAATGATCACATGCAAACAATGGCAAGGCACGGGAAGCAAGTTTCCGCTTCCTTCCTGTCCGGCCCCCTCGAATAACATTGAGGCATTGTCTCCATCGCATCGTGGATGCGTGTTATATGAGATCGGTTGTACATATCGGCCTTAGCACCAAGAAGTGTAGCTATATCTATGACCAAAACGCGTCTGCAATGGAATGTAAGTTGTCCTTCATTACCCGTACTCCTGATAATACCTGTCGAAAAGCATAACCTGGGAATATGTCAAACAATATCGAACGGTTACCCTCCGCAAGCACCATTGAAGCATGTGAACTTAAAGCACGTGAAACTGAGGGAGGCGGCCAGGCCTGGCGCACGGTGGCTGGTTCAACCCTCATCTATTACGCCTCGTTTGGTATTATGAACAGTTTTGGGTTCTTCCAGGACTACTATTCGCATTACTTCTTGCAGGATACCCCGATTGCCACCATTGCGTTTTGCGGCACACTACAAATGTTTCTCATGAACTCGCTCGCAGCTGTATCGGGGGCGCTCTGCGATCGTTATGGTGTCACGGTATGACGTCGCTTCCCTGTTTGAGAGTAAACTGATGTTTTACGCAGTATCTCTACGTTGGATCCGGTACAGGCATCATATCTGCCCTTCTCATGCTATCATTCGCACAGCCAGGCCAGTTCTGGCAAGTTTTGCTCACCCAAGGTCTTTTGATGGGTCTCACCATTGCCTTTGGCATCCAGCCAGCGGTGCGTCTTTCACCATATGATCAAAGATAATACTGACTTTACCCCTTATCCTCCAGCTCACAGTGGTGGGTCAACACTTCAAAGAGCGGCGTGCGCTGACGATGGGAATGGTATCCACTGGGTCCGCGCTTGGTGGATTAGGCTTCCCACTCATGTTTGAGAAGCTTGTTCCTCTTGTGGGGTTTGCAAATGCTTTGCGGCTTGCTGGCCTGAAAATTGGGTCAGTAACCTACGGTATCCATCGAGACTGGACTAACTTTTGTAGAATTTGCTACGTGATAGCACTCTGCATATCTACAAGCAAGCCTGCTGAAAAAGATAAGGAGCGAACCTGTGGAACATTGATAGACTTCAGGGGGTATCTTGATCTTCGATATAGCATCCTATGCGCCGGAACGTTCTTCGCAGTCTTAGGACTGTGGATGCCATCATACTATATCAGTACGCCTCTGGCGACACCCGCAAAGATAGATTACTAATTGGTTGCAGAGACATATGCAAATGCGTCATATCCTGACAATAAACTTAGCGAATACTTATTGTGTATAATGAATAGCTGCAGCATACTAGGGGCAGTCTTGTAAGGTTACAACGAATAAATGGTACTCGTACACTGACTAGCAATAGTGGTGGCCTTCTCGCGGATCGTTTCGGTCGACTGAATCTCCTCTGGCTTACTACGCTTCTGTCAGGTCTCTTATGCTTATCGCTATGGCTCACCAGTAGTTCTCTGGCAGTTCTCGTAGTCTTCATTTGTTGTTATGGTCTTACAATCAGCAACATAAACGCACTTCCAGCATCGGTCATTGGCCAAATCACGCCAGACGGGAGCCTTGGCGCAAGAATTGGAGCCTTTTACAGCGCAGTCGCAGTCGCAAGCTTAATCGGAACTCCGATCGGAGGAGCGTTGATTGTGGATAAGCAGAGCAAAGGAGGTTACCAATGGCTGATCCTGTTTTCGGTACGTTGTGACACGGTGCTTGTTTCGAAGAGATCAGTAACGAACGGAATCTAGGGAGCATCGCTAGTCGCGGGCTCGATGTTTATGCTAGCGAGCCGTTTACTACACGATGTTGATCTACGAAAGCGCTGGTGAAGTCCAACGATGGGTTGCACGGGCAAGGATGGGACGCCGCAAGGGCTCAAGGTCACATCAACGTGCGAGTATATGATTGGAGTGAGAAACACGAAATCAGCAGTAGCACTTCCTGATCGAATGGAACACACCATCAACTCCGCGATTAGATTCGTCTATAATGGCATGAGTCAACTGAAGTACGGCTCAGTGTCGCTTACAACATCCCGCCCATAAGTGTGATGTTTTGATGACTAACTTTTCATTGGTCACATCCAGAGCATGCTACAAAAGTCAAGTGGTACGTCATTCTGGGCGTGCAGTCTCACCTGTGCGAGCGAGGCACAACCTGCCACTGCAAGCTATTGGCAAAGATGATTAAGCACATCCTTGCAGCTACAGCTCCCCATTCAAAGTTCCGATTGGTCGAACATCAAAGTGAGTCCGCCGTTCCTCTCCGACATTGACATGCTTCTCCGCTCATCTCGCAGTATTTAGAGTGCGAGTCGCCGAGTCAGCAATTCTCGTTTTTGATGACTGAGGTATAAGACTAGGCCACTGTTAGCGCCATAGACTCGGGTAAATTACTGTCTACTTCCACTATAGATACTTCATTGTTAGATCGTCGGTCATTATGAACATCTCAATATCACAACCTGATTCCATCCCTCGACAAACGAGACGACCAATTCAACGTGTTCGTCTGGCATGTATTCAATGTAGAGCAAGAAAGGTCAAGTGTGATGCCACACTACCGGAATGCAGGAGATGTCTTGCAGACGGGAAGATTTGTGAGTTTCAGAAATCTCGACGCGGTGGCAGGCCTCGAAGACCCGCAGCAGTGGGAGCGCACTCAAAAGTGAATGATCCGCCTGCACTATCGGAAGACCTCTTCCCTTCGATAGATCCTTGGAAGAAACAGGATGTCATAAATATACTCGGCCGCCATTCGTCTGGATCCGAATTCTCAGCAAGCTCCATACCAAGTAGTGCAGACTCGCCCATAGATGTCACCACATTAGGCGTTGGAAGCTATACACAAGGTCAGATCGATCAGCTCCTGGCAAATTACTTCGTCTACTTTCATGTCGCGCATCCGTGTATTTTACCTCGATGGTCCTTACAAGTACAACTGGTCACTGATGCTACTGCTGGCGAGGTCCTCCTACCAGTGCTGCTCTTCATTGGCTCGATATTTACACACACAGTGGACTCAATACCTCTGGCGACTGCTGCGTCTAAGGCGATACAATCAGCTCGATCGCGACCAGGAATGGCCAGTCCCTACCACATACAAGCGCTGCTTCTATACTCCATCGCCGTGTACGCGTCCAACGAGCCGGAACGAGGAAGAAGATTACTCGATGAAGCAATCGATGGTGCTTTGAGCATTGAAATGCACAAGGCGGAGTTCGCCTCGCAGCACAGTCAAGGCGACGCTGTCATAGAAGAGAGCTGGAGACGGACTTGGTGGTCCCTCTACATTACTGATGCACACCTTGCGGGAAGCACCCACTCTTATCCGACTCAGACAGGTGCGGCCGAGATCACAGCTCATTTGCCGTGTGAGGAGCAGCAGTATCAGTCTGGTGTGAGGCATCTCCGTGACTGCAGTTTGACTTAATCTATGGCGCTAATCCGTCTCACAGGACATTCCCAATCCGGCCACCCTTCGAAGTTACAGGATGAGGGAGTTTTGTGACGTGGAGTTCTCGTCGTTTGCTCACTTGATTGGATTCACAATGGGCGTCAACGATGCGCTTGCAACACGGCGGATAGAGGATTTGGACAACGCCAAATCTATTGCGAAGAAGCTGGATACTGTGATGACGGCGTGGTGCTCACTGCTGCCGGAATCTAAGAGAAGGATAGTACGGCATGACGGGAGCGTGGACGAGTTGATGTTCAAAGCAAATATACTGATGCACACGTGAGTAGGCTTGTTTGTGCATGAGCAAATGGCTTCGTTAGTGCTAACCTGCGTAGTTATATTGTCGACGTGCACCGCCAGCTCTCGAATCTCAAATACTTTGCTATTGAGTCCGTCTCAAAATGTGTTCCACCACCACCACCAGAAAGCAATGACTCTATAAAGGACGAAGCTCACGTCCACACCGCCAAGATTCTGTATTCCACCGACAAATTGAACAGTCAGTACTATGTGCGCGATGTGCAAGCCGTATGAACACTGACCCTAGCAATTACCACACAGGTCTCCTGACTCTTCCAATGCGATTCACGGAGCATACACCTTTCATCATTTGCATGATTTCTCTTATGACCATTGCCCAGCTGTCTGCATGCCGTTACATCCTGCAAGAGCCACAACTGTCACTTGAGCGCGAGAAGATACGATTGAACATGGGCGTCCTCAAGATGATGGGCGAGGTCTGGCCCAGTGGTCACAGGGAGTACCTGGCTATGGGCATCATTGCAAGGGAGATTCTAAACCTTCAAGACGAGGAGATACATGTACCGGAGACAACGCCGATAATGCCGCTGGATGCTTTGGACTTGAACTTCGACTTTGACGTCGACTGGGGGTGCGAGTCCTTTGCAAACTTGAACGCACTTGGATTCACGACGGAGTTGGTACCTGCTTGAGGCATTGTCTAAGGCAAGATATATTCGGCCGCTCAGTGTTGCTATTCGGCCGGGTGCTATTACTGAGAAGTTCCTAGAGGTCTCCGCACCTTTATATTAGTATAACATAGCATTAACAGATACTTGAATACCTCTAGGCAACTATAACACTTTATAATTAGTAGAACGTAAATACATTTAGCTTGTATCATTAGACGTACGTAGTGACTCTCTTGAGCTCTACTATGTAGGGTGCACGGCCGAATAGCAAAAGCACACGGCCGAATATATTCAGCCTTGTTTAAACAGCTAAGCACGAAAACCCTTTGGTCGCAAGTGTATAATTTTCAGGTATATCCGATGCTCTAGACGCGTGCTAGGGCAGAGGTGGATAATGGCGAAGGGGTTCGGAAGGAGATGCATAGTCGGTCAGGTAGTGACTGTTCCTTAGCCAGATGCGTCTCAAAACGCCCAAGATAATCGTACAATGCCAAACATATATATACAGTGAATGTGGCCCCTCATCTCTTCCTCGATTTTTCAACGATGGCGTTACGTCGTGGCGTGGGAATGTTCGCATCCTGGGCTCCCGGGTACATGGTATCATTTTCCTAATGTCTGGTCCTTGAGCTCCTTTGTCTTCTCTGCCACCAACTCAGTGACGCCTCTAGCGTCTTCGGTCGCGCCTCTTGTCTTCTTCGCTAAGCGGTCCTTCCACGCCCTGTCCTCTTCGTCGCGCATCTCGAGCTCCTTCAGCCAGCGGTCCCGCTTCTCTTTTCGATCCTGCTCGGCCTGCATCTTCTCATAGTCTTTCCGCTTCACGCGGTCTTTTTGCCAGTATAGATTGCCGACGACCAGGACGGCGATTGTGAAGGACTGGGCGTAGAGACGGCGGCGGAAGTAGAGGTTCGTCATTTTGTGGTCGCCCTTGCGCATGGAGCGGGTGGCGCCGACAATGGCCCAGACTGTGAGGCCGCAGCCAAAGGGAATGAGTGGCTCTTCGCGGAAGCGACGCCAGATCTTGTCGAGCGTGTTCTCATTGTAGAAGTCGCTGTGGGGGGTGTGAGTGTGAGTGTGAGGATGAAGGACGGCTGTCTGGCGCATATGACTTACGCATTTTCGTCAAAGGAGGAGGGGAGAGGTGCGCTGTTGGGAGGTCCGATGCCCGCCATGGTGGCTGTATGCGGAGATGGCGGAGGTGGCGGAGGTGTCGCGTGCGGGGATGGGACGGTGCCGTGGTTGTTCACATGTGCTGCTGTCGCTGTAGGCAGCGGCTCTCTCCAAAACGCAGTCTGCAGCCCTGGACAAGCGTATGATTGGTGTGGTGGTTGCGCAATGCGTGGTTTGGAGGGCAGGCGATGCGGAGCTCTATCGATTATCTCACCACTTCCACTTGTCGGCCATCGGCGCTTTGTGATTTTCCAGAGCCGACGCCTGCCTGGCGTGCAGCTGCGCGACTTGCCATGACCAGAGCTCCGCGTCCACGTTCGAGCTGCGCTGTTGTCGTCTTGATGCCCGCCACAACGTTTGTGCATCCTTTTTTCGCGCCATGAACGATGCGGGCGAGTCCTCGGGAGCTGTGCAGCATCAGCATCATGAGCATGGCGTACTGAGCCACGACGAGGCGGACCATGAGCGGACAACAGACGTAGATGATGAGCACGAGGCCCGGCGCCTGAAAGAGCAGCTGGTCAAGGAGAGGAGACTGGATGCAAAGAGGAAGCGCATCCGCATGCTCAACGACGTCCTGCGCGAGCTTGACCTGGCCGTGTACATGCAGCTCATCACCATCTACCACTGCGAGTACGCAAGCTCCCGGCCGGACTGCCATTGAATAACGAACAACGTGACCGTGACTGACGCGCGACAGCTGCTCCTTCTTCTGGTTCGCCGTGCGCGCCGTCCTGCATGGCACGCTCCTCACCCCCACGGCCGACCCCGTTGGCGAGCGTCCGCCCGACGAGCCCAAGCCGTTCCTGCCCGTGGTGCTGTTCGCCTTTGTCGCCAACTTGCTGCTGCACCAGCTGTACCCTGCGCCCACGGCCGCCGAAGACACGCGCGGATACCTGCACGGCGGCCTGATGATCGACTTCATTGGCCAGCAGGGCCCGACCAGCAAGTGGACGCTGGGCGCCCTCGACGTGTGCGTCCTGTGCCTGCAGCTGGTCATGGTGTCGGTGCACGTGAAGCGCCGCGAGCTGAAGAAGAAGCTGGCGAAGCTGTCGGCAGGAGCAGCGTCTGCCCCGCCTCGCAGTGAGGGCGACAACGACCCCGCTCCGTCCGAGGAGGCGGACAGCCATACCGCAGAGGCACAAGCCCGCGAAAATGCGGCCCGCGAACAGGATGCCGACGACGAGGAGCGCGGCTTGCTACGCCGGTCCGACACGCTGTCAGACGTGGGACTCGACCCCGACGACGAGGATGCGCTGCTCTCCTCCGCTGCCACCGACGCAGGCCATCCCGATGCCCTCGACATTCTCACGTCAGGCCAGTGCGTCATTGGCGACTTCTCCCTCATCGACACGTTGCTGCAGGAAAACAAGAACTACTCGGCATACCGTCTGACGCGCACAGAGAGCAGCATCAACGACATGCCCGAGACGCTGCGCCGGCTCAACACGCTACGCACTCGGTTCGGCGTCGGCGGAGGATGAGCATACACGGCAACAGTATCAAGTGTCATGGGTCTGTAATAAGCTCACCTGCCTTCATCGGTATGACAAGCGAGCTGCAACGCCGCATATCACAGTGTCGTGGCTGAATCGAAAGACATTGCCGCATACCCGCTTCTCACCCGCAACATGTCGCTTACCCCCACTCGATCCCTCGCACCCCACGCCGCATCCTTTCGAGGAGCGTGGTCGGCAGCTCCTTCCCGTTGGCCATGGAAATCGTATCTTCTTGGAGACATTTCGCAATGTGCATGCATCTGCGCTGCAGGAAGCATCCGCGGAGCCCACGATGATCCTGGATCGTGACGACTTCGCGCCGTTAATAGCATCCGCACGCGCGTACCTTGTGCTTTCCGCAGTGTTCCACAAACCCGTGTCACACCGATCATGGCTCTGCCGCCGCCCGCCAATCTATCCGCACGGTCGCGATATTGACAATTCCGCGGCAGGGCGAGATTGTTGATCGAAGAACAGCGGCTGCATGCATTCTGAGATCTGCGGGAGAATAGCGCCTAGCCGTGTGCTTTATTTATGGACAGGATCCGTGATCCAGTCGTGGGGAACAGCAGAGTCACGGGACAGATCTGCATCGCTACCGTAACGTAGGCTCACGACGCCTGAGGTTGTTGCCAAATCAAGTGCCACTTCGGAGTAGCTGGCCAGGCCCCAAATAATGAAGCGAAGAAGAAATGAAGCGGTGGCCGATTCTTTGGTCGTCGCGACGAACCGAGGCTCTGCAGACAAGAATATTAATCTTCCCATACAATGTAAAGTCTGAATGTATCCTCAATGTAACATCACCCACGTGAGACTTCGCCTCAAGGCCACCTGCGCACTTTTGAAGTATGGATTCGGAAGGTCATTTCCACATCATGTGCGTACCTGGCATCTGCAGACGGTGCATGTCGCAAAGGCTCTTCATTCGGCGCTTAACCCGCAGTTTTCGTCCGACTCTTCAAGCTGCATGCATATCCAGCCAAAAAAGCAAGCGGGCCTTGCTGACCGTTGCCTCAGCACGTGCGCTGCACTACCCCTCCAAAAGCAAAGGTTGTTGAGTTACGCCGCACCCCAACTCTGAGACATGTGGCATTGCATTTCCAGGATTGGCGGCAGGACAAGACAAGTCCCGATTTGAGCACCGACGTGAGGTCGAATCCAGTTGGCTGGAAAATAAACTCTACCTGCTCCGGGCGGTTGCGCCGGCGCGAAATAAAATCGCCTACGCAAGAGCCTTCTTTGACCTTTACGACATTGCATGATCTGTGTGAAATCACACGTCACTTTTATTTTTCTGAGTCTGGGAGGGGAAAAGCTGACACCCTCACACGCATACACACCCACAAAACACCAAAAAGACACTGGAGCGGCCCGAAACCAGCCAAACTCTAAACAAGGAGCTGCAGCAAACCAAATAAGACGGACCGACCCGACCATTCACACCTTTGCGCCAGGCTTGCATGTCACACGAATTTTGTGATTGGTGGAGCGTGCAGTTTGCGCAAGGTCTCACATGACCGTCTCCTCCATGCGGGCCATCACAATCCTCGCAACGTGTGCTGACATGCATGGTTGGGCTCCGCCGTCGACCCGGTGCAGTGGGACCGTGTGAGTGGGGCCTGCACAACCATGGGAGGTTTATCCTTGCCTAGAGGGGGTGTGGGACTGCACGCTTTGGGCGGGTGTGCATGTGGAGGTGCTTGAGGGGTTTGGCATTGTGAGATTCCGGTGCTGGTGCACTACTGTGTAATTGTTCTGCTGGGTACGCGATGCTAGGGGTTCCATGTCCTGTAATTTGCATTAACGCGAAATTGTTGCGCGTTTTTTTTTTCTTCTCTCCCTCGGCAGCGAAGCTTACAACGATTCAGGCTTGTCTTGCTTTGAAAAAGTCTTTTTTGACTTTCGGGGCAATAACGTCGTGGGCCGCTTTCGTTGATCCGATGCCGTGCGCTGACAAGTGCATGTACTAAGTCCAGATATCTCAGGTATCTGTGCTCTTAATGGACGGAAGAATGTGAAGCTGCCAATCGTAGACGCGGCCTTTTTTTCAACAAGTGTCTTGCATGCGCTCTCCTCCGCCTCAGCGATATTGCACGCATCGTATGCTAGTGATCGACAGACGCAGACGAAGACTGATACCACCGTCCGATGCATGCCATCCCCCCCCGAGATATTTCCTAGGATTTATCTGATCCTAGATTACGTCGCATCGGGCAGGGCCTGTCATTGTCATTCTGACACCTACAAGCAGCCCAATCTGACATGTCGAATTATCAAATAATCTCATCCTCAACAACTGCCGTGCAACGTTGCCTTGAGGTGCACCGATGCACAGCGTTTTTATTTGGGCCGGGCGGTATGGCGTAAAAGTCGCATCCGAACACCCCCTCATCACCCGCATAAGCGCTTGACAGGGGTCACCCGCGCTGGCAACCGTGTGCTTGAACGCATCCTCGAGGTGCTGGCAGAAGACGTTACACGGGGAACCTCGAAAATTGCGCCGATTGCGGGAGAGGAGATGGCATCGGATAAACGAACCGCACGAATAACGACCTAGTCAAAGTGCAAGTGCCGATGCTTTTGCAACGGGCATTCATTCTGTTGGGTCGCAGCATTGTTACCAGCTGCTGGCAGGTAGCTCTCTGTTGCCCCTGTCCTTGCATCTGGCCTTTCTGGACAAGGCGCGCGTGGTGTGCTTGCTTGTGCAAGGAGCAAACAGTAGTGGACATGCGCCCCAATGGTCATGGAAGGAATGGACGGATGATGTTGGGGTTGCTTATTGCGTGCATATCGGTAGCCGGCGGCGCGGCGCGCAAGATGGTGTGTAGAGCCAGATCAAGCTTGCTTCGAGATTGCAGTCTATCATAGATCTGGTGGGCAGATGCATGCACACTAGCAGCCAACATGCGGTGTGGATATACACGTGTCCAAGGTGCGACATGGGGTAAAACATAAGCGCGCATGCTTTGCGATGCCTCGACGCATGCGCGGACGCGGGCAGTCCGTGTTCGGCGACGGCGACGGCGACATCGCCATCTGCAGAGTGACCTGTCCTCGCAAGAGTCAGCACGCGGTGCGAAAGGTAGTCGTCGGCGATACTTCTGCCCGTTGGCAAGAGGACATCCCTACTCCTTCCCGACAGTGTGGTGAATACACAGTACAGCCGAAGCCGAACGTGCGACATGCGCCATCGGCCCGAAGTCGAGTCGGGTGCGCTTGATGGTAAGGACCTCATGCACCTTGCAAAGGCTTGCACCGGTGTACATGTAACTAGTGCTCGTTGTTCAGTCGTATGGCGTGCATGCTGCAATCAGCGCCGCGCCAAGCTGCAGGAAACCGACAACCTTTTTGAGCTTCATTCGATCGGAATCATCAATGTCCATGCACGCTGTACACAAGGGCTTCTGATCAACAAAGTAGCGAGGCGTTTCTCGTGATGCCAATGTACCACCAGCCAGTCCTTGCTTCCTTCAGCAGTGTGTGGAGCCGATAGACCCCACGTGGTAGACCCTCCTGAGCTGCCTTGTGGGGCACCTGGCTGCAGGCAGGATGTCACGACTCGTGACGACATCAGCAACATCGCTAGGTGCATATCGCGAAGGTGATACTTGCATTTCATCCAAGTCAAGTGGCGGTGTGGTGATTGCAGACACTTCTGCTACAGCTTCGCTTGCATTGTCGTGAGAGGAAGAAACAACGCGACCAGGTTGAACAGTGAGTTGTAACAGTGGTCAAGTAATGTGAATGATGAGACACCATGTGACTGAGGAGCTGCGAGCCGCTCATGCTTGAAATGTCAAAGACTGACTTTTGAGGCACGATAGCAGAACGAAGCCTGGCGATTCTTGGCGGATGCTGTGCATCCGTCCGAATAATAAATCGCTGATGAAACTCGGGGTTTGAGCAGCTGTGCAACCTTCGGAGAAACGAATCCGCGAGGTACATGCACCATGTATTCATGCGTGAGAACATGCTCTCCACGAGATGTCCGATAATTCTATCATGTTGGATTTTGGCTTGATATTCACGGTTTTCATGGAGCGGTATTCGCCGTGTGTAAACCAGTCTGGACTCGGAGATTCAGAGTCACTTGCACTGATGGGGCATACTACGCCATTGCCGACCACGGGGAAGGCGGTCCGTTGCTGACCTGGATCATCGCAGCGTGAAATTAGACGGTGTTGTCGTTCGCGGCTCGGCAGCATGGGTACGGATGTATAAATCCACGGGAACCCTAGTACTTGGTCGAAGACTGGGAATCCCAGTCGAAACTTGGGCATCCTAGTGCACAAAAAAGATCTAGTGAAAATTGAAGAATCGGACCGTTTAGAAAGTACTGCACAAACGTACATGTAGAAAGCTTGACTCACGTGGTAGCACAAATGAATGGACGCAGCACACTCCCCAGCCGTCATGTTCGCCTAGAGATGAATGCAATTTATTGCCAATCCAAGAGAGGAGTTTCTAGTGATGATGTTGACGCACGGAGCTGAAGACTTGTAGTGGAGCCAATGCTAGACTGCACCCTTGTCGCGTGTCGCGCTAGGAATGCCTTACCCAAACTTTGAGCTCAAACCTAGCTTCGCGTGTGATGGCCTGATCTGCACGATCCACTCAAGAGGGTTGCGCCGGAGTTTGCTCCGTGGTGAAGCTTCCAGACCATGGCGTCGACGGTTTCCACTGTGCTGGTTCTGTGGCGTTCGGGTGATCACGCTCACAGAACAAGTGGACCTTATTGCTGGGAAGCAAGTGCCGCTCGACACAGTAGCTTTACACTGCGTCTGCGTCGAGCGTATCGACTTCTCGAGAGTCATGTTGACCATGGCCGTGAATGGCTGCACCGTCACGGAATTCGTTTGCCAGTTTCCTTCGTAGAGTAATGGGAACTTGTGATATGCCAAAAAGGGGACGACGTCATTTCCGCATGTCGTGGTGAAGTTGCAGCACGCCAAAGCCTGAAATCCGTCACGTAGGTGGCACATCTGTGGCGGCGGAAAATAATGGTACACCATTTGGTACCTGACCCGAACAAAAGCATTGCGCCATGCTTAGCATCGTGTGGCCAGCTGCGGAGGTTTCAGGGGCGTTCCGACGTTGGCAGCCGCAGCAGGCGGAGTCACTTCAGGTACCCCATACCTAACCCTTCTAAGGATGCCAAAATGCCCCAAATCCAATTAGCTTGAAAAAAAAAAGTTTAAGAAACGGCGCCAGCCAACAGGCGTGCTAACGGACATAGCCGTCCCCAATAAGTACCAAGAGACACTCGGCCATATGTAATGCCTGACGCATTTACGGCCGAGTGCGGCTTGGTGCGCACGAAGTATTGACGTCGATTGGTAGGTCAATCGTACTGTCCCTTTCATAAACTTTGGACGTCGAAACAGCACCTGATTTTGCGACACTGCCAATCTGCCGCGACACGAAAGATTCCCGCTTGAGTAGCTGGCGATCTCTCTTAGGGATCAAGGTCCATGTCTGTGCTGCATGCTACGCCCGCTCTAGCAGCAGTGGAGTTTTACGTAGTCAGCGAACAGGCGGGGAAGGTGCCCTCCAAATGTGCGCCACAATGTTGAGGCTTTCCGTCGCTGTGGTACGTTTCAGACCCTCACCATGTCGCAGGCAGCAGACAAAGCTCAGAACAGTCGGTCAAAGTGGTCAGTTCCAAGAATGATCTGCGCCATGGCAACATCGTGGCCGGGAGGTTATGCGATGATGTTGTTTGACTAGCAAACAACTGTGTTTGGGATTGATGATACGAGAGGATGCTTCCTTGCTTGACTCGACGTGCCACTGGTCGACACAACCCCTGTGTAGCATGGAAGATGAAATTGTCGGGTACAATCAATACATATGAGAAACGTAGGATATTTGTACATTTTGGTAACAATTGGAAAAAACATGTCCGTGAGGACTTGGTGTTCTAGATGCAGATCTTCTAATAATGCGCTCAAGTCCAGATGGGACAGGACATCAGATATGATTGGACAGAATGCCCGTGGGGTATATAGCAAAGTTTGTGCTCGCGTGCTAGCAATTCGATGATTGTGTCCGCCAGTATATGATGACAAGGAAAGTTTGACTGATGGTGTCCAGGTGAACAGAAGGAAGACAATTCTAGGAAAGTGATGATTAAATGTCGCGACGCGACCCATGTCCTGGCGTCCAAGTCCTATTCTCGTATCGGCCATTATCCGTGGGGAAAGGATCACGGTAGACAGGACGATCGGCAGGTAGCGGCTGAGTTGCTGAAGGGTGACTCTGGTCGCGAGGCGCAGGCTGTTGGATTGGAGCCATGCTTTGAGAGGCCACATTATGCATTGGGGAAAAGGAGGGCCCAGGGTAAGTCTGCATGGGATTTCCTGCCCCGCTCAGATCATTAGGCGGGGGACCCGAAACAGGATGATAACTGCTTGTTCTTCTTCGCACATTGCGTTCTTCTTCCCGAGCCTCCTCTTCGTATTCGGCGTACGAGTCTTCTGAGCCGCCTCTGGTAGATGATGCAGGGTACGAAGGAGCGACCGACGGACGTCTCAAGCGAGGTGAAGCTGGTCTTGCCTGGTGTCTTTCTGGTCGAGGTTGCTGGTAAACAATGGATTTGAAGTAGTCTCGCTCGCCTCGGTAGAACTCGGCGTCTTCGAGCGCATCCCGGAGTTGCTGTTCTAGTCGTGAGATGCTCATGGAAGCTTCTCTTTCCTTCTCCTTCCTCCTGGCACGAAAACGGGCTGATGCGCCAGCGTTGCGACGTCTCTTCTCGTCAGCAACTTTAGATGCTGCTTGCACGTCGACAGGAATCTGCACGTTGTGCCCCTGTTGGCTTTTGATGGTCATGATCTGAATACTGCTCTGACTGGAAGGTGCCATGGGAATCATGTTGCGTTCGTCCAGTGAAGTTGGTGCATGTCTCGTCTCATGCATCTGCAGACTTGGATTCCTGCTTGCATAATGGCCCGGTCCGCTGGAGTTGTCAAATTGACTAGACGCAATGGATGCAGGTTGACTATATGGGGAGTACTGGGCAATGGGGCTGGCACTGCCAGATTGAGGGAAGCCAACGCTTGGCCGACGCATCTCTGTACGAATCATATTCTGAAGTGGCCCCGTACCCGCAGCCGTCATGGGTGGAAAGTAAGATGGTCGACTTCCCGCAGGTGGTGGCGTAGGCAAGGACTGCTGAGACATGATAGATTCTGAAGGGCGCGTGCTGGCAGTCAGAAACGGAGATTGATGAGCATCAATCGTCCCCGTGGGTGGATTGAGCAAATTCAGGCTTTGCGTTCTGTGCAATTTGGGAGACTTGGAACCAACACCGCCACCACCACCCAAAATGTGTCTTGACGGCCTTCCTGGGGGTTGAAATTGCCGTGGAGGTTGGTAGTCGTCCTGGGTAGAATCTACACTGGTGGGCCGACTGATGGATGGGAGACTCTGTGAATGGGGGTAATCTATCGGGGAAGGAGACTCCATTTGAGCGGCACTCCGCCGCCTGTCCCGTTGCTGCTCGGCCAACTCAGCCTGGGGATTCAGAATGGAGCGAAATGGGTCGCCATGTCTGCGATCGGATGGAGTTGGCGGGGTGCTGGACAGCTGGCGCAAAGGTGGAAGCGACACAGAGTGAGTCGAGGGGCCTTCGCGAGGACTGCCGCGCTGAGGCGGCTGCATGCCCGAGTAGGACTGGATGGGCGATGGTTGAGGGGTAGTGTGCTCTGAACGGGGCGCTCCGGCGGGCATTCTCGACATGGCGAAAATGTCGTCAGAGCCCCTCTGGCCACTGCGGGCCGACCATGGGCGATCTGAGCTGGGCTCGTCGTGGTTATACGGCGGCGTCAACGAGGATTGGAATCGGTCTTGGTAATGAGAGTGAGGTGCCTGGAGGGCGGGGAGGAGTCTGGTAGCCAGGGTGAAGAGGCTCGGGGTGGGTCGCCGGTGGAAGACCACCCACCAACTTGAACAGAAGTTGGTGTGACGAGAGAGAGGCGAGGCAAACAGCAGGGACTGGCAGAGACCAAGATGGAGCGGATGTACAAGAGCAATGGGTGAGGCGGAGCGGATGGATGCTAGAGAAGAGAGCGACTCAGACGGCGTGGGGGCGGACAGCCATGCTATGTTGGGGACTCTGCTCTCTCACGGTGCTTCTGCTGAGTGCAGTGGCGGAGAGGCGGAGATCAGTGACGCGGTGGGAAGTGAAGCGCTGGAAGAGTGAAGCTGGCGTGTCCGGGGAAGTGGTACGGGCAAGGTGGTGGAGGGAGCGGCAGGCCTGCAAGCGCAAGCGGGCGAGGGCTGGGCCAGGAGCCGGTGTGATATAAGACTTTGCGGTGTAGTAGGCCGGAGGATCGTCTGGGCGGGCAGCAAATCATGGCGACTTGGAGGGCCCCTGTCTGGCTCGACAGGTTTGCGCGAGAGGTTGCCAGTGCATCATCCATGCCTTGTCGGGGCGCTTTCTGGGAGTGCGCGCTAGGCGGGGGGATCTGGGCGTGCATGGTGCCGGGATACTTCGTACGTTGGCACGCAGCGCACGCACGACTTGCGCGCTACTGCACGGTGGGCAGTCGATGCGCGGAAGCGGGCAGCCATGGCCCCCAGCGCAGCAACGCGCACCGCGGGCTACGTCCACCAGGGAGCCTGGCGCGCACAGCGGAAATTGGCATGCTGGCGGCGGTCGTTTGGTGCCGAAGCCAGCACGCCAGCACTGGCCCGCGGGGCTGCGTCCGAGCCTGCGCGGCGTCCTGTCACGGCTGCTCGCTCGACTCAACGCTGGGCCCCCGGTGCGCGCACTGGCGACGCACTCAGCACGCACGCAGCACGCAGCTCGCAGCACGCAGCGCAGAGGTCACCGCACCGAGCGTGGCTGCGGCGGGGCAGATGGATGTGATGTGCACGACCGTGTCTCATCATGTGCCTGGGGGGAGGGGAGGGCATCCCTTCGCTTGCCCGCGCGCGGCCAGGAAATTGAGCAAAAAAAGCTGCTGGCCGCCCTGCCATTGGCAGCTGCTGGGGATTAAAAATCCCCGAAACACTGTTGCGCGCCGCATGCTGCCTCGAACGCCGCACGAGCTTCGACCGGCGCAGGTGGACAGAGAGGCCTCTGCACAACATGCGAGCCCGGCCGTTGCACAATCTCGCCTTGGCGCCTGCGATCCGAGCATGCATCGCGTGCCCGCTCCGGTGTGTACATGTATGTATCTGTATCGTCGTGGTGGTGGGGCTCGACGTCTGTCATCATCATCATCATCATCATCATCATCATGGCTCCCAAGTCGCTGGGCTAATTCCTCCTCGCTCGGAACGGACAGCGGCGGCAGCGTCTCGTCTCGCCTCGTCTCGCGCCGCCTGCGAGCGAGTGGGAGAAGAAATTACCACGCTCGCGCCATCCAGCAGCCACGCGCCATCCAGCCGATCGCGACCGCGAGCAAAGAATGGCCCGCCCACGAGACGCAAACGTGCTCGTCGCGACTTGTGCGAGGCCCGCCACCAAGAGTCGCTGAGGTCACAGTCGCTGCTCGCTGCCTGCAGGATGCAGGGTAGTCGTTCCCCGCGCGTGGGGGCGCCCCCTACGCTTCGGCTGCCTACAGTATGATGCACATGGCCGCCCCAATCATGGACCAGCGCTGCCGACTGACGGCCACAACGCCCATCGTACATGGCGCAGCGCGCGCATCGGACGTCCTGCTGCCATGTGGTAGGACCGTCGTTGGGCGTCAACGCGGTTCCCTCTAGCATGCACACGTGACACTCTCGACGAACTCTCAGCGCGGGCGCACGCATAAAGAAGGCCGGCCGCGTTGGTGCGGGATCCGCGCTGCCACCGTCGCGCTCTTCGCAGCCGGCGCGCATGGTGTACTTGTAGGTAGAAGCAAACCCGCGGGCGCCAGGGGAACATCCCCATGCGCGATAGCGCTTCCAGGACCATGGTCCCCGGCGGCGCCATCGATTGATCCGAGCTGATCGGTTGGCTGCCTCCTTCCCGGGCCCGAGCTGGCGGGCGTGGAGCGCTCGCCTCGGCCTGCGGTCACGTCACAGGTGACGGGCTAATTACGCTGCCAAAGGCGTTCGTCCCTGGCCCGCTGCGCTGGGTTCACATCGGTCGCTGAATCCAGCACGCGGTTCCAGACGAGATGAGATGAAACCCTGACTCGCACCCCACCCTAGCCCCTCTGGGATCGTCTGCATCTTCTTTGTTGCTTTTTCCTTCTGGTGCGCCCATTGTTTTCTTCCTGCCATCACGTGGGGCAGTATGGCTCGGGCCCACATCGGCAGTAGGTAACCTCGTTGCATGCATCACGTGGGCATGTACCGGCACTTGTCCACCCACCAGTGCGCCAAACCCCACCAGCCAACCTGGCGTCTTCCAACAGAATACGGCAGAACGGTTGTGCGTTCACGGTGTATGCCCGACGTGTGTGAAGGCATGCACCTGTAGCTAATCGGATAGACAGGAATAGGAAAAAGGAACAGACCGCCACGCTTGAGTCGTCATTCCCACCCACTTAAGCCGCCAAACAGCCTTGGCATCCGCGCCCTTGCACTTCACCTTGCACCCACGACTCCGTGAGACAGTCAATTGTGGTCTTAGCCCTGCTGCCCATGGTCGCTACAAGCAAAGTATTGATTTTCTTCTCGCACTCCTTCTGTTCCAAGGAGCATCTCGCGCGACCAGTGTGGTGTAGGCGCATGTAGACTTCCGACACACAACGCGGATAAAACCCCAGTGCGCACATTACACATTGCATTTATATCGGAAAGCGGATTCGATTGTCCGCGTGAGCAACCTACGTCGCTTCCAATTCGTGATTCGCCCATACTAACAAGTCGCACAAAGAAGCTAAGGCAGGGCAATCTCGCTGCGCTCCGCACCATTTTATCCGTTCGTGACTACCTTCTGCACGTTAGGTGCGGCGAAAAATACCGCGCTGCATTTGAGTCCGAGTCGTCAACCGTGCAGAGCATTGCGATTGCCCCGAGTATTCACTACTTGCAGTAGTGGCACAGTGCTCATCCTAGGACATTCTTCGACCGTCCATGTGAGGAGCTATAGCGCTGGCGATATAGCCCCAAGGAGTGACTGCCGTCTCCAACCCCTGCCGTACAGAACATGTTTAGCATCATCCAGCTGGCTACAGGCAAAATCCCTAGCACGAACTTCAACCACTGCCTCTCAAAATCAGCGAATCGATCTTGAAGGGCTGCACTGCCACTATCAAATTCTCAAATTACCCGCAGACCGTCTCCGTAGACCGTGTGCCGAGAGCGGATGCGACCTCGAGATGAGTCGATGGCCGTTGCAGCAATCTATCTTGCCAAAAGCACGGGACATATACGAGCTGCATGTCATCAACGCTGTTGACGTCCATGTAACGTCTTGAGCATGGGTTGATGCGGCCGAGCAAGTCGCAGGTCCACTACTTTGCCTATATGGCGCCCTGTGTTATAGCTCATGACATTGCTCCTGTAGTTTCAGCGAGCCTCGCTCGGCGCTACTTGCGCTGCGCTTGCATGCCCACGACATTGCCAATAACTGCAACAAATACCGGCACGAATGACATGCACGGGTAGAACTTGCTCTCGGACGCTATCTATAAATGTCAAAAGCTGGGCAAGAGCAGCGACAAATTGTGGAACTAAGTAATGTATCGTCGTGTGACCCCTTGGCATCAGACTGACACCACGTTAGCAGCAACATGACCAAACCACCTTTGTAAGCTCAAGTCGCAAAGTCGAAATGGAAGCCCAACACTAAACCAGTTGCAGACTCGCATTCAATCCTTCCTGAGGCACCTGCGCATCCGTTCCTGGACTGTTAAATCGAGATGAAGATCGACACATGGAAAGAGCCGCATGACCAAGGCCAAGGGATATCCACATCAAGACTGTCGAAACAGCACGCACGACTCACTACAACTGAATGCCAGGTGATGGACTTGCCCGCTGCGAGCAAGTTTTCCTGGATCTCCGTTCCAGCGAGGACAATATGTTTGTCATGGACTACCTCCGCGCTAACCACGATGATGGCAGACCCCCACGGAGCCATCGCCATCTCGGCACAGAAAGTCCATTAGGAAGTCCCTTGACCAAGACTTCACAACCTTTCGAGGATAATCAGCAATGTCACCTGAAGACCGGCCTCGTGCATCCACGTGGCCGGAATGCTGGTTCCGGACATCGGCTTATTTTCGGTGTATTTTGCCGATGCGCAGCACTTGGTGATCCTTCGCACCGTAGGGTGTACATTATGGTTGGGGACCTGAGGTGTGAACACTCCCAAGAGCACCCGAAAGGACCTCCGAAAGGGTGTCTGTGTCTCAGTGTTTTGACAAGTACATCATAGAGAACCGGACCCGTCCCAGCAACTCAGCTTCCATGCTGCCAACAAACGCGTCGAGTCGGAATAGCATATGGAATCGTTAATTTTCATCGTCCCGCTTTGTGATGATGACTCCAAACCGAGCGCGGATGAGTTGGCCACCACAACATCGATTCGCGGCAAATTTTGGTCAGTACAAGCCCCACATTGTGCCTGTCCAAAAAGACCTGTAATCGATCTGTTATCGACCTGATCGTCGTCTTATCTACAAAATGCATGAGCATCTGCCACAGGCATGGCTCTGCTAACACAGCGGTCCACAATGTTACTATTGGTCTATTGTGTTCTTTGTCTTGCCCATTTGAGCCGCACATCCGACTCATGCAGGCCGCCGGCCAGCTCCTCATGACCTTCATTCCAGCACGTTCCGCAGGCCTCCCTTTATTTGCCAATCCGCATGGCCTCTGCGCCTCAATACCCAACCATGCGGTCTCCATACCCTACAGCTCAACAGGCCATCACCATGTCAATCTGTTACCGCCTTTTCTTTTAGGGCTGAGCGAACTGCAGTGTGCCATGTCGTGGTCACAAATGCCGGACGTGACATCCGATCCAATCGCCTAGCCGATTACGACCCGTAGGTCAGCCTCATTCGGCATTTATCCATCACACCACCTCCAGCACCTGCAGATACGACTGCTAAGGGGGAGGGACATTCGCCCAGCAACGGCTATGCAACATTTAACTTCCAGCTTCCGGCCGCTACATAACGGCCCGATGTGCGTAGTGGTGTGCTGAAAGCGCCTGGGTTTTTCTCCGAGTTGTGTAGGAGTGACGCTGGAACTGGTGGTACGGAGAGGCGCTTTGTGGTTCGTTGCATTTGCCGATGTGCAGGTGAGCCCGGAGCGGGTTGTGAAGTGGCCATTGATTTCCTATGTTGTGGCCATCTTATGCGTGAGGTGACCCTGGTTGAATTTGGAAGCACATGCGACCTCGTGGCGAGGAGAGGGTGTGATCACTGATCTATATCGCCAGACAAAATGCCTACCCCACTTGATGGAAACTGTATGCGTCTCATGGTTGGTCTATCATCTTATTTAGGTTTGCTAACAGTTCTCAACATGTTGGAGTTACTGCAGGCGTATCACGACGCATCAGCGATGAACTGGGTGGCTTTCGCTCGGATCTCAAAAGAATGTCGCAGCTGCGTCTAATCTAATAAACTTCAAAGCCGAGTGGTCTGATCAGAAAAGCTGGAAAGAAAGAGTGGACTGAGAGATTAAGAGGTATCCAAAAATACATGCTCCTTCATCATTGACTCGAAGAAGTCTTGCACTGATGAAGTTGAATGCCTTACTTATGAGCTTCACACATTACCGTCTCGAACTGAACTTGAATCTCCGTTCAGAGAGCTCTCCTATCGAGTTGTTATTGCTGACCCACATCTACCAATAGCTCCCCAACATGTCGTATTCGAGCCCAGTGCTCCGGTCCTTCACAGCTGCTCTCTCCACACAAAGATGCCTTCGCTCTACTTGCCCTCCAGACATTTGCCTAGGGTACTCGGGCTGAACACTCCATGTGAAGATTTTCGTTGTAAAAGATACGACACTACGGAGGTGCTAATGAATTCTAGCGACGATAAGATTTTTAACTTTAATATTATTAGTATAAGCCTGCCGTGAAACATCGCAGATCTGCTCTGTCATTTTGTAGGTTACCCGAACCGTTCCCCTTTCCGTGATTGCATGTGGTTCCGTCTCAAAGCTGGGCCATTCTGCTATGCGGGTGGGACTGGTGGCGCGCTGCTCGCAGATCAGACGATGTAGAGTTAAAAATGATGTGAAGACGTTTCATAGTTCCACTAGTGCCCAATCTTCTGCCTTGATAATCCCTATGAACGCATCTGACTATTAGACATGCAGCTGAAGGCCTGCAGATGTGATTTCTGTTTTGACCGCGGCGAGAGGAAATGCCAGGGGCAGAATGCTAGTGTTGCCATTACCGAATGTCAAGGTAAGAGCGAGAAATAGGAAGTCTGATTCGTTCGGGTTGCCAGAGAGCATGTGTATAGGGGCAGCTTAAATAATCAATGTAGACCACGCAATAAGCTGCTGTGCGAACAGGCATGCTGCCTTGCGATATTCCATAATGAAGCTCCCTGTCTTTGTGGTCATCGTCTTGTATAACGTTCTGGACATGTCCTGGATAGACATGCGTGTTAGGCTGGCTGGGCGGCAGTACGTCGTGATCTCTGAAGCTTTGCTGTAGTACGCCATACTAGTATCTCTATCCGTCTCTTTGCCTGGAAGTTCGCCATCGTCTAGTTTGCCGTAGTGCTGCTCTCCTTCTGGGATGCCGAAGTGTTTGTATGGAGTATCAGGTTTATTGAAACTATGGTGAAAGCCTAGGAATGGCACAGGGTGGCTCCAGTCTTGGAGATGGTACTAGTAGAAAATGTAAGCATGAGTTGGAAGGATAAGTAAGAGCGGATGCGCACTGCAGGGATGATCGGTGTGTGGGAAGTGCGACGCCGCGGCGGCGACAATGCTTTTACCAGGTCTTTGACAGCCTGGTCGCTCCAAAGATCGTATTCCTTCTGTTTGCGCAAATCCCTAAACGATGGATTTGTGGTCTGCGGTTGTAGGAGCCGGAGGACTGCGGTACTTTGGCCTTGAAGGGCCTTTGGCTGCGCGTGTTCGTAACCGTTTGCTTGCAACCAGCTTTTAACCTGTGCATCTGTAACTGGAAGTCGTTTATAGTGTTGCAATATCTCGATCGCGTGTTGCGCAACGCGTTGCTCTCGTGTCGCCATATGCAGAGCGGGAGTGTGTAAGACGAGGAAGTGTGTGAAGGGTGTTCCAAGTAGTCACGTGAGAGACACGCAAAAGAAAACTTAAGTAATCGAGACGCGAGGACTAGCATGTGACAACAAACGGATTTTCTTATTGCATTTGCTATTGGATTAACACTTCCCGTATCACAACAGTAGTACAGACAGACATCCATTCAACTTCGTCTCGAGCGCGCTTTTTCCGACCCTGGCGACAGATTCCTCTGAGAAGGTATCTGCGAAGTTCACAGTGATTGGTATAAAGTGCTTGACAGGTGGGGCATGCCCATCGTTGTGCACGCTGAGCATCGCTTGCATTTGCTCGGGCCTTGAGGTAGGTGTCGAGTTGGTCAATTCTGAAATACATAGTTGGAGGTTGGACAGGAACGGGAGCCTGATGATGGCGCAACAGGGTGAACCGGTACATTTGGAGCGGGGGTAGGCGTAGCTTCCTCTTCTATGATCTCGACGACACTGCGGAGGCGATGATATATTCCAGCGACAATGACATTCTTGATGTCGATGTCATTGGTGTCTGTAAATTGAGGATACGAGTACTCCTCGACGCTGCCAAGCTAACCTACGAATTGTAAGATTATGTGACGATGACATCTAAGAAAATGAATGAACCTTTGATGTGATTCTGAAAAGCAGATACTGACTTGTACGAGCCTCTGTGGTGAATATAGCAAAGGGCTGAGGAGATTGAGGACTCTTGTGCTTCAGACGTGGATGATGAAGTTGTAGTCCTGTTTTTGCTTCTGCGTTGCGCCTTCTCCGATCTACGGTGTCTCTTTGACAATCTGACTTTGGCTGTATTATGAGCGTCCCAAACAGTTCGCGCGATTAAGCCTAGCACCTGTCGACGCAGTTCGCTAGGTGTAATGCTTCTTTCACTCGCTGGTTTCGGATCGTTGTCAATATGACCATAGTCGAAGTCAACATTGTCGAGCTGAACTTCAGCTTGAGCCGCAACCTCCTTGAGAGAGTAATATTTGTGGTTGTTGAGACGGAGGAAGGGCTGCACAGCAGCTGCACGTTCTGCATAATGTTGGTACTTTTCGTCCCATGAAGTGGTTGCCATAATGAGTCGAGTCTTTGAGGCGGCATACTGCAAATACGAGCAGAGTAGGTGTTGATAGTGCGAGAATGAAGCTTGCTGCGCGGTGAGGGAAATAGCGAAGCCGAGTTGTGACTCGACGAGGGAAGCAGCGAAATAGGGACGTGACGCGCGCCTTCTTCTTCTGCTCATCTTCGCCGTCTTCGCCGTTCTTGTCAGCTCCTCACCATCTTCGCCATCTCCCTCTTCTGCTCATCTTCGCCATCTTCGCCATCTTCGCCATCTTCGCCATTCTTGTCAGCTCTTTCCCGTCTTCGCCATTATCGCAACCTTCACTGGCTCGCCATTGCAACTATTGCTGGGTTAACGTCTTCCTTATCTCTACCAACTCGTCACTGTGGACATTGCCAGCATCGGCAGGAGCATCAGCATCGCCAGCATCGCCAGTATGTCGTCTTCACCAGCTCTGATTCACCGTGTTCATCATCGTTGCCAGCTCCGCTTCGCCAGCTCACCCTGATTAGAATCGTATGCCGCCACGCTACCGCCGTCTGCTGAGAGGTGTGCGCCCTGGATGCCTTCCACCGCCTTCTGCTGAGAAGCGCGTGTCGCTCATGTTCTTCTGCCGCCTTCTGCTGAGGTGCGCATGTCGCCTGCCATCTACCGGAGGGAGACCGTGTGCCAGCTCATGATCCTGTCGTGTTGCTGTGCCGTGTCAAACTGCCACTGACCTACATTCGCTGTTGCCTTCTGCCTATAGGCGCGTGCTGCCTGTCGTCTTCTACAGTGAGATCTGTACTTCACCTGTGTCGCTGCGCCGCCGCCTTCTGCTCAGAGGTGTATGGCTGCTGGGAGGCAACATCGAGGCGGTGTGTCAGTGTTGGGTGCAGACAATGGGTACTGGATGAGGTACGCGTTTGTCTTCTGTCAGACGTTAGATGCAAGTGATGCTAATTGTTGCAAAAGCTGTCGGGATGATGGCGTTGTGTTTGGTGGCGAGGTTGCATTGTGTTCGGCGGTGAAGTAAAGGTGAATGCTGTTAGGGCGGAGACGATAGCTTACACCGATACAATCATATCACGTTCTTCGCACTCTACATTAGCACCAATCTTGAGTCTGCGCAACACCACCTTACGTCTCCACTCTATTGCGACCCTTATGCCGGAATTCAAACTCTCAGCGCTGCCAGTGTCGCTTGAAGATGCTCAGCGACACCGTACGAAATTCCACAACTACCGTCGACGAGCGTCCCGTAAAAAGCCGGCATCGGCAGACCCATTCCTCAAGTGGTCAGCTGCAACGTGGCTTTACTCGCAGCATTTACTGATTAGTTACAGGGCTGGCTTCAAGAGCTCAAATAACGTGCAGTATCCCAAACCACGAGAGTTCAAGTTGTACGTCAAGTCTTTCCAGTTCGCCAATAACTGCGCCTAACTGTCTCCAGAGCTTGCGTGAAGCAGGCTGTTCGACTCAGCTCCAGCGGAGAATACGGCTTTTTTACGCTGCCCCCAGAGCTACGCAACCGCATTTATACCTTCTTGTTCAACGACATCAGCTTCGACGTGGGCCAGATCGACATAATACAATGGCTGGAGACAGATAAGACTTCATCACCATGGAAGACTGTGCTCCAGAACGCAGGAGAACCCACAACGAATAATGTGAGGATGAAGGTTGCTGCGCGACGAGGGAAGTAGTGAAGTAGAGTCGTTAAGCTATTCATGAAGATAGTAGCATGAGCTCCCTAGATAATGCAGTGCAGCAATTCTTCCCCACTCACTAACCTTTCTACGTTCTCGACCGTCTCTTCATACCATGTCTGCATGGTACCTTCTTCTACATAGCCCATGTGCGGCGTCAGCAACACCCGACTCTTACCCTTTACGTCCCAGTCTTCGTTGCGCCACGGACTGTCTGCCGGTAAAGGCTCAATATCAAAAACATCTAGTGCCGCACCTCGGATTCGGCCGTGGCGAAGAGTGTCCAGAAGGGTAGCCTCGTCGACGAGCGGACCCCTTGAAGTATTGACGAGAAGACCTGAAGGCTTCATCCAGTCCAGCTCTTGCGCGCCAACGATACCCTTTGAACGATCGCTGAGCACGTAATGCACGGTAATTACATCAGCGGTGCTGAATAGCTCTTCCTTACTGACGGCTTTGAAAGTCTTCTCGTTCTCGTCTGCCATTCCCGCCCCAGATATCGGCAGACCCGCCTCTTCCGCCAACTGGTCCGCTTTTTCTTGCGTCAAGTTGGCACTCCAGCATACGACCTTCATGCCAAAAGCAAGAACGCCGACTCTTGCGACATGTGATCCTATCCTTCCCAAGCCCACCAAGCCAAGTGTCTTTCCTGGTAGGCCGATTGCAAGCTCCGTCTGCCATGCTGCCTCGCGGCCTTTGCCCTTCACGACGGAATCGTCCGCGGCGACGTTGCGTGCCAAGGCAAGTATTAACGCCCACACATGCTGTGTAGTAGGATGTCCACCACCCTTCTTGATAGGCAAAATTCTGGGCGATAATCCACTGCCTTTGCCATCTGTTCTTCCTTTCCCGGGGGCTGCGTACACCTTGATTCCAAGCTCTTTGAGCGTGTCCATGTCCCAACTCTCAAACTTCCCTCCAGTCGCCAGTATTATCTTCAAGTTCGGCAGCTGCCGCAGTATTTCACCCGGGAAAGGCGTTCGTTCGCGCAGAGTCGACAGGACAGAGAAAGGCTTAAGGCGTTCAACAAGGGCTTTTCGATCCGCATCGCTTGTTTTGGGGTGCGAATAAGCTGGAAGCGTGTCATTAAAGACTGTGACCTCCAACTTCGTGCTGTCGATGTGCGCAAAGTACTGCGCCGCGATGTTGTGGTAGTCATCGAGGACGGCGAGCTTGATAGGTGAAGGTTGAGTCATTGTGGTATTGTTGAGGCTGTAGACAGGTGAAATGGTAACCTTGAAGGTTAGAAGACTTCGAGGATGGTTCTGAATTTGTAAGCATTTTAGCATCTGGCGCATGGACGGCATTCAACATCCGGCAATTGGGTGCAGGACGCGAACGAGGGGTTCCTTGGTCGTGCTTTTCAAGTTTTACATCTCATCAAAGCAGCATATTGGTGTTGAGCATCCGTAGACACATATGTGGAAAGGTATCAGTGCGAATCTCGGTCTTTTCTGTATATGCTTGAAACCTCGTTTGTATTCTTTACATGTTCGTGAACGAAGTCGAGGTTGAGGTTGCAGCGGCGCTGGGTATGACGCAACGAGGTCTCGACTAATTAATAAACTAGCCGAATCTGATAATCGCTACAGCGCAGCCATCTCGCACGTCTAAGTTTCTAGAACACTTCGAGTCTGTTATCTTGACAACGAACACCAAATTCGTAGTGGTTCATATGTAGGCGAATGCAATGGCGACCATGAAACGAGAACGGATGCGAACGGCCAGATTCCGGGGAACTCTTTGATCCAATTGTATTCAGACATTCTCTTCCCTTACATGTTGTGTGGATCCATTCTCTTTTTGCGCCAGCATTGGCTTGCACTTTTGGTGGAGACACCTGTGGTGATTTCAGATCACCGGGTGTATAGGTAAGGGAGAAGTTACACAACCCATTCCACGCGCAACCGCGTCAACCTCCCTGGCCTCCTGTCAAAATGGATGAGGTGCAGTTTCATGGCCTCCTTTTCTGAGGGGCAATCGAGCGAGCTTCTTTCGAGAACTGCACGATGCGGACATTCAGTTTCCGGACCACTGCAGCCAAGGTGTTGCTAACAACGGCCCTTCACTCTTTGCCCGTGCTCGGTCAAGAATATCAAAGCCCGGTTAGTGCTGTAGTCTCCAGCATATCAGAATCAGATGGCAGGGCGAACCAATACATTGCGACAGTCATACAGCCCACACCTCTCAATTACACGACCACGGCGTTGTGGACCACCACGCAGCAATGCCCATTGCCATCGACCACACGAACCATTCATAGCATCGTGTTCCCTTCACCAGATGCTGCGCCGATCGAAATTACATCTCAAAGTCAGGTCCTCACCTCCTTTGTACCGGAGATGACATGGTGTGTCGGACCGGCAGTCGCATTTCGGCCTGTGACTGGTGCACCATACTTGAATGCAACTACAAGCTTCACTCCAGTAGCGTCCGGCACGGGAAGCTGTGAGACGGTCTTCGCACCAACGATCACGACCGTTTGCGCGACCACGCTCACTGGCTTGGCATCCAAAGTGACAATCACAAAGTGTGAACAAGAAGTAACATTCTCGACTGAATGTAGCTTCACCTTGGTATACCCAACGCCCATCACAAGCAGCGCGGCTCTTGTTACATCACCACCATCCGTGAAACGGATTTTCACATACTGGCTAGCTCCTTGGCAGTCGCTGACAGCAGGCAACACGCCGTCTGATGTTGATGTCAAGATCTGCACCGAGCTTGATGATGGGAAGTACGAGTGTATCCGGCATAGGGAAGTGTGGGAGGTTGTGGTTGTGACACGAACCATTACAACTACCCGTCCCATTGGATTTACCGCCACCTTGTCGGGACCCGGAACTTTGATCGTTGAAACGCTCCAAACTTCCGTCATCGATACAATTGAAACAATAGAGCTTTCAACGACGCTGCTTTTGGAGACGGAGATCGAGACTGAAAGCACGATCACGGGAAGGGAATCGCCTACCGGTCTAGGTGCCGAGTCCGATGATACGGTCTCTACCGTGTTTCTTACAAAGACAGTGAGACGGAAGTCGACGAGGTATTATTCACAATTGATGCACGCATACTCACGTTGACCATCTATCAGCAGCAGCGACGTCGAATCAACCACGACCGTGCGGCGAACCTCAACTATCACTCGGAGAGGAACGACTACGATCACGAGACCTCGTCCCAGTTCTAGCTTTTGAGACGTACACGAGTTGACGAAAGGCCATTCAAGATACGGCAGTGGCGGGAACATGCATATCACAGATTTGCTGCTAAGTAGCCTACATATCACAATACAAATATTCATACACTCTGTTCTACACGCAGATCGCAAAGGCACACTTCAATGTACTATCATTCAAGAACCCCATATACTCTAATTATTGGTAGACTTGTTGCACTCTCCAGGTAATCTACCAGTAGCCTCGAGTGCCGGTCGCTTCAGATCCTTGTTTTCATAATCTGCTAGCTATGCTATATCTTCTGTCTACGCTACTTCTCTCTGTCATTGCTGCTGGACAGGATATTCCATTACCTCCTCGAAAGGTGCCCTTTGCAGCACCTCATATCAAGGTCAACACTGACACATTGACAACGCAACACCCCCTCGTTCCAGCGACGGCCTTGTACGACTCACTTGAGCGACTGATCGGCTCGGAAGTCTCGCTCAATCGTCCCACTCCAACACCTCACCCCATGCAAGTCGTTACGCAAAGCAGCAACTCGATCCTGAGTAATGCTATGTGGCTGAACCCAAAAGTACCGCCTCCGAATTATGTACTGAAGCGGAGCGCGGATCTATATTCCCTCCATATTCCCTTTGGCAACGAAGGATATGCCGAACTTTTCTTGACAAATTCAACAGCAGTACCATTTTGCCAAGGCATTTCGACATCTTTATTCGAGGACAGCACCGAGTACTTTGTCGATCTCAAGTTAAATTTCCGCAACGGCTCCGCAACCGTCCCAGTCCGAGAAGATGAGGCCATAGCTTTCTGTCGAAATGTGCAAGAGCATGAGAGAACCATCGACACAGCTGGAAGCATAATAGGGCCCAGCGAAGCAGCCACGACCCGTAATGCGAAGCCAAAATCTCATGAAACTAAGAGCACACATGTAGCAGAGACTGCAACTACCAGGCTCAGGAAAGGAAGCCCTAACCCTGCATCAAACTCAATGCCAGCTGTTACTACTGAAACCCAATTTACACCGTCAGTTGTGCCGCTGCAAGGGGACGATGAAGATCGTGTAGAAGATGCCAAAGAGACAGAATTGTCGAATTCGTCCCCAGAACCAGAAAAGATGGGTCAATCTACGCCCACCGTACCAGCGGAAACCACATCACAACTGGGTGGCATCCAAAAGAGCGGAAGCAAGGCAGCGTCCAGCCGCATAGCGAAGGGTGACAATCTAGGATCATCAATTCCGACAGCCACACTGGCGGAATCGCCCACTACGCAGATCTTCACGTCAGGTCCCTACATGGAGACTAGTAGGTTGCAAGAGGAGACCTCAGATTACACAGATGATATATCCATCAGAAAGATATCGAAAGAATCGCGATCGGCGTCCCACACTTTGATCCCAGCTAGCACCAGTACTGCGGACGACACTGTTCTTGTTGCTGAGATTAGTCATGAGCAAATGCTCAATGAGTCTCATACGACAACCTCGGGCTTTCGGGCGACCTCCACGATGAGATACACCATCATTACAGCTCCTCAAGTTCCGGAAGAAACTGTGAAAGTTCAAGAAGTTGGATACCAAGCCCCGAGCGCAACGCAAAAGCCATACTTTCACACCACAAATAGCACTTCTCCGTATGAATACACTGACGAAGAAGTGACCGCCGGATATCCCAATGGCGCCGCAATCAGTGCTCGTGCGTGGCACAACGCAGCAAGTCGGCTCACACCCTTTGGCGCGGGACTATTGAGCAGGAGGATCATTGCCATTTTGTCGCAACTGATACGCCCTTCCACCTCTCGCAAACTAGCAAAACAACGACCCGACATCAAGACTCCGCCTCCGACATCCAAAACTAAGTCCAACCCCACGCAGTCTTCGCGTCTCAAAGAACAGTCTCCAACACCTAAACTCAACAATCCCACGGATGAGACTCCATCAGCAGATGAGGACAAGTCTATCTCTCCGAAGCCCAAGCACCCCGCAACGTCTGGAATCACTGACCCTTACACATCGATTGTGCCTGATCCTGGAACAATATCCTATACCCTCCTCAGTGCATCGGCAGCCCGTCTTCCTTCCAACAAACCCCCCAAACCCACGGCGACAACTTCGAGCAAGCGGCCGTCCGCGCCGAAGGCGACCCATATACCAAGCAATATTACCGCGGGGCACTATCAAGATGCTCAGGCCATTAACTCGAACGGTACGCTCGCTGGTGAAGCCAATAACTCATCGATCAGCCCCTTAGGTACCAACTCCTCTTCGAACCACACTTTTCAAGAGCCAGGACAAGGCCACTTGTCAAGCGCCTTTGGTGGGATTGAAGATCCGAAGATATTGTGGACGGTGGTGTTTGTTTGGGTTTTGGTGCTGTTGCAAGTGGTGATGAGTGTGTGGGAGTTTGGGAGGAGTGCATGGGGATGGAAGGGGAAGACGTATGATAGGGTATTGTGGAAGGTGTAGAAGAAGGGTGAGGGATCTAGAGAGAAGTAGTGAAAAGGGGAGGGGGTTGTGCTTCTGTAGATTTAACAAAGTAGAATGCGACGTCTTGAACAAGAATCATGCCTTCATCACTAAATGGTGACTAGATTGAGAAAATCGTCATGCTGCTGCGCAGAGAATACTTTACTCCTTTTGTTGTATGCCTGCACAAAACGTCAAACGCTCGATCGCTCCACAGTGCTCCAAGCGCTTGCAACCTGATTCAGCCTTCGCAGCTGCCAAATTATGTAATCATACAGGAAGAAAATAAAAAGAAATGCCGAAGACGACCTAGGTGAAAAGCGCGGAGTTTACCGCTTCCGCTTCTTGCCCTTGCCTTCGTCGTCATCGTTCAGCGTGCTCTCCTTGTCTTTCTTAGCGGCAGTCTTTTCCAGCTCGTCCCAGCTCTCGCCCTCCGAGAATTCATCTTCGGAACCTTCATCACTCATCTCCTCTGATGCATTCTCATCAAAGTCGCTCTCTTCAGACGACTCATCTGAGACAGCAAGCTCAGACTCCGACACCTCGAACGCAGATTCTTCCTCCTCTTCATCGCCATCCTCATCATCGGACTCAGTCGACAAAAATGACCATCCACCATCCGCGAAGAACTGGTGAGGGTCTGATGTGACAGTCTTCATGATGGTAGCCCAGTTCAGGTTGAGTGGTCCTTCGGTGAATGGAATATCGACGGAGTCCAGCCAATCTTTGACAGGGTCGAGCGACTCAACGGGAATGGTGTTGATGTGTACGGGTGGGCGGTTGTAATCCTTGAAGACGACGACCATGTCGAAGTTTCGTAGGCCGAATTGTACACGCTCAAGATGTACAATCTCGATCTCTGAAAGAGTGAGACAGGTGAAGGGAGGCTCAGTGAGCTGGACCAAGCAGTCTGTGGTGGGCTGGACAAGGACTGACGACCGAGATGGCACACCGTTGAAGCCGAGCTCACGGTATGGTATGTCCACGCTGACGTTCTCATTGCGCGCAGCGTCCGCAATCTTCTCGGCGAAGTTCTTGAACTCCTTGTCGAGAGCTGCACGTCGCCTTCGCTCTTCTTGTTCTTGCTCAAACTCTTCTTCATCGCCAAACTTGTGGCGACGCTTGCGGTTGCCCGTCTCGTCGAACTGCATCTCCGTAGCCTCGCGAACAAACTGTACATCCTTGGTTTTCTTCTTGCCCAACATGATTGGGTTCTTGAGGTGAACGTGAATGATGACGATCAGCTCATGTTGCGATGGCTGGAAGAACAGATGCTTCATGTTGCTGAACAGAACATCGATCCTAGCGGTACCATTGCCGTGGATGTAGCGCAGACCGTTTTGGTGGATCTCCACACTTCCAGGGATACGCTTGCCATCAAGAGCAGGTCGAATGAAGATAAGGTCGAGCATGAATGGCTTGCGGGTCTTCATCTGGATCAGCTTGTCCTGTTCCACGACGTCCTCCATCTGCTTCTTCTCGGTCTCCCGACGAACGACATCCTTCTTCAAGTCGGTGATGTCTTTGGTGATCTGATCGATGCGATCGACATCTTGCGAGCGGAAAGTCAAACTACGAATGAAGTGTGCGTTGGGATCCTCGAAAGGTTGATCGTCTTTTCGACCAACACCTTGACCAGGCGACAGAAAGTTGATGCGGAGCGATGTGAAGTCAGCCTCGGGTGTGTGCGAAGCGTTCTTGATGGTGTGGATGTGGAAAGGTACAGGCCGACCCATAATAGGCAGGAGAACCGTCAAATTCTTCTTGTCCACGACGATTTCCAGGTTTGCGACAGACGTTGGGAACTGATTATCGCGCTTGTAAGACTCGAACTTCTTGAACTTCTTCTCCTCGGTGCCGTTGAGCGACTTTGCGCCCTCGCTGTACTGCTCCAAACCCTCCTTCTGCTTCTTCGCATGAAGTTCTTTTTGATGGGCTCGTCGCTGTTCCTCCTTTTCAGCGTCCTGGTTGGTTGTGCGCTCGTGCCGTGTGCGAGTCTTGGTAATGTTGGTCTGGGCAATTGCGGGCGCTCGCTCCTTCTTGACCTTTGGTTTCGCTTCCTCCTCTTCTTCGTCAAAGAAGAACGATACAGCATCCAGGTCGGATGTGGTGTCCTTTGTAAAGACTGCGCAGTCGTTTTGCGAGACACGAACAGTGTCAACAAGTACAAGCGAGTAGCTTTTACTCTTCTTGTCCTGTGGCTTGCTGTTTTCGAGATCTTGGAGGCCAGTCTGAACGACGAGTGTCATGCCATCCTTCAACACGCGAGTGCTTTTGCCGCTCAGAAGCAGCGAAGCGTCCTTGTTCTCGGTACCGATGCCGTAGCCGACGTTCTTGGGGAAATGCTTCTCCCAATCTGGCTTCTTCGACTTGAGATGCGCCAGTGCCTTGTTGTAGACGTCCTTGGCCACTACACCGTCTTTGATCGACTTGATGACAAGATCGTGGATGGCCAAGAGGAGCTTGTATGCTGTCTCCTGCTCCTTGTTGGGGCCAACCATGTATGTGCGGCCGACCATTGCGCCATATGTCATGTAGCGGAGCCCCAGGACGGAAATAATGACACCCGCATGCAAGTTGTTCTCGTCGGGTTCGGCGGCAAATTTGAGGTCGTATGCGCCGCCACTTTGTATCGTCGGTTGCAAGCACCAGTCCAGCTGCATGGTATCGAAATTCTTGGACACCTTTTGCTTCTCGAAGAACTTGATGTCATCGATCTTGTTTGCGACCTTGTCGGCGAGTGCGCGGTGGGTGATCTTCTTCTCGGAATCGAGGATGTCGGACATTTCTTCAACGAAGTAATTGGTCATGAGGGCACTCGATGCTCGAGAGGCATCTCGGATCGCGCGCTGCAGAAGTTAGCCATATTTCATCCTCACAGCCTTGCAAGTGCTGCTTACTAGCTCCTTCTCGTCCTTGACCGACAGTGCGGCGTTGGAGAGGATCAAGCCGAGATCGGCCTGGTCCTCGTCTTTGTAGCCTGCCTCCTGGAAGGCGGCTTTCCACTCGTCGGCGAAGGCGCCGGTTGCGCTGTCTTTCTTCAACACGGCGACCTTCTTGCCCGCCTTCTTGAGTGTGTCCAAGCATGTCTGGAACTGCTTCTTGTTCTCCTCGGCGTCCTTGCCACGGACAAGGATCTCAACGGGCACCTTGCCACCCTTCAGAGGCTCCAGGTAGGAAGCTGCATCACCGAAATCAGTATTTCGCTCTCATCTTATAAATGCGGTCGAACGCACCTTTCTTCTTGGTTGTGACAATCTGCAGCAGATCTGGCGTAAGGACGAAAAGCGTGTGGGGAAACTCGTAGCCTAGCAGCCATAACTATCGCGCAACTGTCAGCACTCTCTCTTTCAGTATGTCAAGAGTCTCAAACTTACTTGAAATGCCGCTGGCTTCAAGTAGCTGCCTGGCTCACTTGGCTTGCCCACGACGGCCGCAATCGAGCCTGCGCCCTGGAAGGTCTGGTCGCCGGAGCGCTTGTCGGCCTTCCATTTGGTGACCAAGCTGCTCAGGCGCTCGCTGAAGAGCTGCTTGTCGATGACGATGTCGTCAGCCATGTTGAAGGCGAGGATGAGAGAGGGCCTTCGGGGGAGTTGACAGAGGCTGGTGATGGTGGAGGAGAGCAAGCGACAGTGACAAAAGTCGCGAGTGAGCTTGCGACGCGGAGACGCGCTGGGGTCAGGGTCCGAGCTCAATCACGTGATTGCGTGCTCAACCACTTTCACTACAGCCCCCGCGGAGAGATCACTCAAGCGATGCTTTGGGCCGGCGTCCGGGTACTGTCTAGTTAAATGACGTACTCTAGAATATAATCAACTCAGTCGGCATCCGCCGGGTTTTTGAACATTCTCATGTTGTCGCTCGGAAAGTGATGCTTGACGTCACAAGGCTACCGTGTATCGCGCCTCTGAGCCTCAATCTCTGCGACGCGACTTGAACGAAGTCTACGGCGCTCTTGAATGAGTAAAGCCAAAATGAACCCATAACAAGCGCAGAGGAGTATGCGCCATGCCTGCAATGGTTGTTACCGAAGTACATGCAGCCCACGCGGGCCATCTCCACAATTTCTCAAGTCGCTAATCTGGCGCTTGTGACTTCTCCACGCGCAACTCGTACAACTCAACGACACCAGCACCGCTCGTCGCAAATGCACGTCCGGATACACACAACTTCCCATGATATGCGATGACGACCGGCTCCAGTGCCAGTACTGGAGTCGCTCTCCGCAAAGACGCCCGCAATGACGGCACCCCGGAGAGCCCGCAACAGCCCAACAAGGCACCAGCGACTGGTGTTCAAGCCGCGGGTATGCGTGCAATAGCAGCGCGTATGGTCGCCTTCTATTTCCGGGCACCTGTCAAGGCCTTCTTCCGCGGTCGCATCGACTACATGGGCTATGCTAGAGCCATCAACCCGCACATCACGGCCCAGGCGAAATGGTCGTGGAGGATGACCACGCCGGCCATACTGGTGCATGCAGTCCGGACTGAGGGATGGGGCTTCATACCGAAGCAGGTGCTGCCGCCATTGATGGCGAATACATGGTACGAGGATTGCATGTCTGGTATGCTGTGAGGCCTAACGAGAATAGCATCGGCGCGGTCTTGTATACTGCCTATCTTCAAAGCTTGTCCAGCCTACACGAGCCCTCGTCTCAACAAACGAAGCGCATATATCCTCCGCCGCCACCTTCGACTACTTTCACAGCCGGCCTCATAGCTGGTGGAATACAGTCCGTGGTTGCCGCGCCCTTTGACGCACTCCAAGTCCGCTTTCGCACCGCCGATATCCTCGATGGGAAATACAAGACTATGTGGCACTATGCAGGGCACAAATTGCGGTCCATCGGCCTGCAAGGCATTTTCGCCGGTTGGACACTAAGCTTCGTCAAGGATGCATTCGGGTCCGCTGTCTTCTTTGGCACCTTCGAGACCGTCAAGAGCCAGGCATACTACGAGTACGTGACGAGATACTACGGCACGCGCACGCGAGATACACTGCTCGAGAAGGCCATCGTTATGCCCGACGAGACCGACGACCGACCTGTCATTCGCCCGCACTATACCTTGGAACCCATCTTCCTACTCCTAGCCGGCATCTCAGCGTCCATCACTTCCCAGCTCATCATGCATCCTCTGACAGAGGTCCAAGACGTGCACTACCGCCGCCTCGAAGCGCTCGATTTCCAAGCTCACCAAGAGAACAAGCCGTCGCGGATCATGATGCGGTACTACCACGCTTACGAGGACACATTTGCGCAGTGCAAGAGGCTGGCGAAACGAGCTGGTGGGTGGCGGAAGTACTTGTACCGTGACTTCTTCATGGGCACTATTCGGCAGGTGCCTAGCACGAGTGCCGGACTGATCATCTTCGAGCTGGTGCGAAGAAAGTATTCTTTCGAGAATGAGGAAGTCGTCATCAATCACGAGGACGCTAGGATTTTGTTGACATGAAAGACTTGTACATTACGCATATATGATACCCGTAGACTTTCTGCCACTCTGGCACTGCATATAGACTGCTTTTACACAACTCTTTGTACATATAGAAATGGATCTAGCGAACGAACCTATAGACTCTGCTGAATGGACTCACAATGCCAAGATGTGAGACATTTAATTCGGCACACCTTGGTCGAAATGCAGCTCGTAATAGTCGAGGTGCCGCACTTTCTAATGCTTCGCCCGTGTCGTGTTCCATTTCATCTCTGTGTTCGTAGGACATGCGCTGACTTCTATGTCACTCGGTAGAATATGAGCGGTACGAGCGGGCGATGGGAAGAGTGTGAGGGCCAATGGTAAACGTCCACCATGCAGAAATTGCATCGGTTCCCGCTAGCGATATCGATATCTTTTGTATTCATGCTCATGCTCTTGCCTATGAATGGCCCGGGAGTCAAAAGCCCGCTTGTGTCCAGACCGTCTGTGATCACCGTTCCTGTAGTGATTGTCCTGATTTGAAGCACGGACAGACTGAATGCGAGGCGCACTACTATACGACTGAGCGTCTACGTGGGCGAGCTCCTTGTCCACAGCATGTCTGACTTCTAATACCTCCGCACGTGTCAAAGCACAATCACTACTCTCCAGCCAACGCAGCAATCTGGCAAGATCTTCAATGTAGGGATCTGCACCATAGCTCAGGCATAGGACGGTGATGTCGCAAACAACCTGCTGATAGGATCGGCTCGGGCACGTCTGAGAAAGAATTGATACGATGCATTCAAGAAGACAAGCCCACATCGTGATCGTCTCACAATTTGGGACGAGTGAGTTGAGGTTTAAGCCGTATTCGAGGAATATGCGAAGCTCTTTGACTCTGGTGACCCGTAGGATAGTCGTTGTCTGGTCTAGTAGTTCGCACTGGACATATGACAGCCATCCGGCTCCTGACGGGCCGCTATAAACTTGAGACACATCGGCACCATGGGAGAGGAAGTCCCTCAGAAGCTCGTTGGTATGTATCTTTGGCCCACTTCCACAAGCGCTGCTCGTAGTGTCCTCTTTCAGAGATCGTAAGAGGACCATGAAAGCAGTTCCTATGTGGGTTTCGACGTCTGGTTTCATCCCTGCCGCGAACAGGCTCTTGAAATACCGTAAGGTATTATGCGGCGTTCGTCCCGATTCGTGGTCCGGCCGGGTCAGCAACTGCCACCACAGGATCGACCCGCGCTTGACATCCAGGAAGCGCATGTTCAGCAAGACTTGGAAGATCTCCCAAACATCATCCTCGCTGTCACCATCGATCAAGAAAAGTAGCCGTTGGAGGAAAAAACCTAGGGCCGAAGTACCATTTAGAGGCACTGTCGGATCAGCTCCATTGTCGACCAGCAGCTTCACTACTGCCACCGATGGGCAGGTTGCGATAATACTTGGATGCTCACACATTTTGTCTTCGAAATGTGGGCTGGGTAGAGAGTTGACGCTCGCCCAACACGGCTCCCACATCATGTAGTCGTCAAAGGATTCTTTTGAACCAAGTGGCAGAACGATTGCATGTTTTAGGACTCGGTTTAGGTCCACTGTGAGGCTTTTGTCGGCCAGCCGATAGCATAGGTAGTCTGCGCGGCCCGTGGACGCTGCAGCCCGAATCATAAAGGTACCAGACGGCCAGTCCAAGTACTTCGGAAGAATTCGCTCGTATAAATACTCCACTTGGTCCAATATTTTGAAGTAGGCAGTAATATCTCCTGTCTCGATACTAGCATCAAAAGCCCAAGCGACCGCGCCCCTTAGCTCTATATCTCTCGGAAACTCCTCAATGAAGGACGCTTCTGCCACCAAAGCACGACTTATGGACAGGAGAGGACTCATATGGCTGGGCGCCCATGCTTCTAGCGTCTTCCTCATCTGCCCCTGTTGTATGAAGTCTCGAAGCGTACGATGCAGGAAGTCTACGGTAGTTCGAGGCCCGATCTGGTCGACGGAAGAGGGTTCAAGGAGGCCTTTGAACCTTCCATTCAGCCTTCGCTGAGTCTGATGTACTTTGCGTTGTATGTCGGTTGTTGACCATTGCATAATCGGGTATGAGTTGCGATCGAAGGTGTGATCATTCTCCAGAAAATAGTGCTGTATGACATTGAGGGGCTCATCTGATCGGAGAGCCGTTATGAAGGTGTGTGCCATTCTCGGCCGATATACAGCATCCACAGACTCAAGCATAAGCTCAAAAAATTCTTCGAGATCGGTTGGTATCGCTCGTAGTCGTTCGTGTATTATTGGCAAAGGATCCTCGTTTGCTATTCCACCACGAAGTGATCGTACTGCTAGGCGCACCCAGAGAAAAACACCTTGTGCTCGTTTGCTTATATCGTGTATCAGATCATCGAAAAGGTACGAGGAATACTCCATGTTTGGAAGACAGGAATGGAGGCTTTCCCTTGCGAATATTGCGATGTCCTCTCGTGTCAGATCATGAAGTCGGAGTGTTTCCGAATTTGACTGACCAAATGCGTCATGGAATGCGTTCCAGGGTCGACTAGAGATGCACAATTTGACATGGGGACATGTTGAGAGATCTTTCAAAGGAGCGATGATGTCCCAGCTCTCCCCGTTGTATTCGTCCAGACCGTCTATGTGGAAATAGAACTTCGTGGCAATAGCGTGTTGTTCTTTGAAGATGGCGAAGGCATTCTGTAGTTCGGTGAGTGTCCATGAAGCCGTCGGGGATTTCTCGGGTGATTCTGTTGATGTGCTCCATCTGGGTGAGCAAAGCAGCGGAACGAGGTTCGGACAGGCTTGAAGTATATGGTATAGCATGGTCCGCAAAAGTCCCTCCATAGATTTTTGCATCTGGTGGCCAGAAATCCAGAAGTAGAAGCTCACCCTCACAAGCGGGCTACCAGCAGCCCAGACTTGAAGACGACGTATAGTTTCGCTGTGATCGAACAGATACTTCATCAGCGTGGATTTACCAGAACCTGCCTCATGTATCAGCGCCATGTGTAGCATATAAAGTCTATGCCTCCATTACCTGGCTTGCCTGTGACCCAGTATACTTTGCCGCTGCTTTCTAGCCACGTACTATATTTGATAGAGGATCGAGGATCGTGAGGGCCGAATTTGCGGGGATGAAATATCCAATCAAACGTGCGTGAGTGAGCATCGATGATCGCATCATGTCGGATTTCCATGTAATCATAGCGGAGGCTTGCTATAATTGTGTGGCGCTGGGAAGTTTGCTGGACTTGGAACGTTATATCAGCTAAGCAACTCTGAAGTTTGGTCCAATAGTCGTCAACACATATGTTTGAGATACGTGTCTGAATGTCGTGCAACTGTGCATCCAATTTCCGGATCTCATTCGTGACCGTGTGGCCCGATGTGGCGTTTCGTTTCTCCCAGTTTTCGAGAATGTCTAATAGACGAGTTTGTCCGGTGCTTTTCGAGATTGTCAATGCTCAGCTATAGGATGTGAATGATAGCACTCACTTTGAAGTTTGAACCAGATGCATCGTCATTTGATCTCGCAGCGTTTCCAATCTTTGTCTCAATTCTTCGATATGTTCCTTCTTCCACACATATTTCAACGCCTTTCGAAAGCTCTGCCATTTCGTAGGCGGCCTTTGTCCTGTAGGAGTCTTGCTTTTATTCTGGACCTCTGAGATTGCATCAAGCAGCTCATTCGCGACAAGGCTACACCGATCAGCTATGTCGGAGTACTGACTTCGAGGTTGTCCACGCGACAATACTTTATCGCTGAAGGTTCTGATATCTCTTGCCACCAGATCAAGGTCGATGATGTCGCTGGAAACGCCCGAGGCAGATTGGTGAATGTCACGACTTTTCGAAATGAGTACGGAACTGAAGGAAATGAATTGAATGATGTTTCCGGCTAGACTTATGGCGGCGAGACTCTCCATCATTCCTTGTTTCGATGCTCAGATGAGCGCCAGACGCAGGATATTTGGAGATGTCGAAAGACTATCGTGAAGCAGAAATGTGATCACCTGGGTGTCGATGGTGTTGCATCCTCCAGGGCTATGCTGCATCGCGTCAAGCCATGATTGGGCGGCGTGTGGTGGCGGAGCGTCTGCCATTTGCCAACGATGGCGGGACGTAGTGTGCTGTTCACCGGTCTCGCAGCGCCACCGTTGCAAGAAGTAAGGCTGAGAACGCTTCAGACATGCCCGAGGCATACTAGGCTCACTAGGTTTCCCAGCTTTGCAGAATCCAATCAAGAATCTGTGAAACAGCGTGCGCACAGTAATGAGTTTTTCAATGTCAATTATTAGAAAGTAAGAAGCGTTGTTGCATCCAATGGAAGGTGCAGGTACAGCCCGCAGCCGATTGCGTCAGGCTTTTCACAACTTCACTTCTTACAACACTGTTGCATTTCTACAAATTGCCTTCAGATTATTGTAGTGTGAGCCATCCTTTGATATCTTGTTAATGGCGAAGGGCTTTAACTGTGCTTTCGCGATGGTAAAGTGCCAACAATACACGACAGTCTAACATTGCGCTTTCAGAACAGTGTTCACATGTCGACGGCATAAGGTTCATGGCCAACCATGTGAGAAGAGCGAGGTTGAAAGCTACATAGGCCAAGCGCAATCCAAACTTGTCTATGATGGATCACAACCTGAAAGGCGCGGTGGAAATCCCGACATTTGCGGGTTAGACACGCCCGGGAATGGAGATATTAGATATCGTAGCTTCGTTGGACACAAATCCTCCTCTTCGGGACCTTTACCAGACGCTCTTTACCCCTTCAGCGCCTTTGGAGGAGAATATGTGTATATAAATCTGGCAGATCTTTCACATACGACCATAGGTTCGAGAAACTAGCGCTTCCCGTTCGCTCAGCGGTACTCAAGCTCGAGACCGGCGGATTAGTAGTCAGGTGGGTGACCACTGGCGAATACCCGCTGTTGTATGTTTTTGTTTTTGTATGTGTTCGCTGTACTTAATCTTTTTGCTGGGTGGTGGAATTGATGCCTTCTGGAAACATTTCAAACTGTGTACCGTGTTACGGTGGGAAGGAACTTGAGAAATGTAGCGAGGAACACCGAGATTGCCGTACTACGAGCGACATTACCTAACCCCACTTCTCGTGTATGCGATTGTTTAGCCGCGTCGACTTGGAGAAATGGAATGCGGGCTCGAGATAGCCGTTATGAACGGTGGCAGCGGTTGTCATTGTGCACGTCGAGCGCCTATACGACGGACGCCAAGGCTATATAACAGCTCGAGGCGAACATGTCTAGATGCGACTAGTGGGCGGAAGAAAGTCACGGCGTAGGATCGATTGAGGGATGTGGCGTCTTTGTTATATGTGACCCCAAGGATTCACTGCAGTTGTTATCCGGGCCATGCGGTCTGGATCAGGAGAATTGTTCGGCATGGTCCGGATCGACGAAAACGTGGTACAAGAGCCGAATGGTGCTGATCGGGCGCTGAAGATTGCGGGGCGCTGGCTCCGTCTGTAATCTGGGGAAAGCGAGGTGTTCTGATGGTAAAGTGGAAACCGGTTGTCGGGTCCCAAGTGTCACGACAGTTCCTGAGCCGCGGCGACAACGCGGTTAGTATCGTGATATGTCGTGTGCTCAGAAAGGAAAGTGGCCAGCGGCTGCTCAACTCGAAAAGGATGGTGTCGGGCGTTGCACGTTTTGCGCCCCGGATGCCCTCCATATCCAGAGGTAGCGGGCAGTTCGTAGGCGAATAAAATAACCGTGCTAAGACTGGCGATATTGCGGAACCCCCTGCTATCTCCTAGCTCTTCATCTACGACCCTGGTTTCTACCATTTAACCGGGAAGCCATCTGGCCACCCACGAGGTGCTACACCAGGAAATGGCCATGTTGCAGACCATGGCCCAGCCTGGTATATATTAATGGACACCAAGTTACGCGTGCCACGAGTCGAGGGCAAGCGGAGCCCGGTCGTGTTACAATCTGCAGATTGATGAAGCGATGGGGACTATGCGAAAGGCGTACTAGCACGGTAATCCTCCCCTGGAGTGAATGTTAGAGTAAGTCTCGGCCGTGGTTGTAGCTTAAGAACGGGCCTGGCGCTGCTTCTTCGATTTGGTCTCAAAACATCGGAACATCGGAACTGCTTGTCGCCCTGCCGAGAACTTGTCCGACAGACCACTCGCGCTCTCCACAGCACCATCTGGCAACGCGACACGTCAACATCATGAAGCTCTCCGCATTCGTCGCCATTGCGCTCGCGACTGTCGCGCTTGCATCACCCGCAGCTGTGAGTGGTTAAAAGGACGGAAGGAACACTTGCGCAGCTAACGCTTGTTGTAGGTCAGCTTGAATCGGTCGGTCAAGGAGGTTCGGGACGAGGATGGCAGCGTGTCCGCGCTCGCCTGCGTGGAATGCCCCCCGTGCGATGGATGGTATGATGACCTATGCTTCAAATGCGTGAGTATTGTCGAGCTGTGCAATATGATTTGGCCTGACAGACTAGATTCCTAATGGTTGCTGCTGCACCTAAATAAAGTTCGATGATCGGCTGGTGGGTGCGAAGCACATTGCATATCTGGTGTTCTGGATTTCTTTATACATATGGCTGGAGGAAACTGTCGTCCAGCACAAAATCTACGTGGATTTTTAAAGCAAGAGTGGAGATGATAGGAGAGTCGACGCCCAGTCGTTGCAGATATTACAAGCTTGAAGGAAGTCGTGGCGCGAACCCACTGAAGATGGCTTGCAAATTCACTACCAATGCGAATGTGTTTACACAGTCTCATGCGGCGTGCCCAGTCCCTGCGCTCTTCTCACCCGCCTGCTGCTCCTCCGGTCTGATCCATCTCCGGAAGCCAATGGTCATGACGCCGCCGATAGCGACCTGAAACGCCTGGAATATGATGGCCGGAATCTGAAGCTTGGACTGCTCGATTGGGCTGATATTGATGTACATGACTGAACTCAGTGGAACGACCATGGCGAGGGCCTTCGCTGGGCAGCAGTAGCAACAAGAAATGACATCCTTTTTCGGAAGCCAGATGACAGATGTCGTGAAGCAGATCGCTAGCCATACCATATAGAGGGCGATTGTGATAAAGACAATGAATACGATGTTGGAGGATTTGACCGTCTTGAAAGCGCCGCTCTGAAAAGCTTGGTCAAAAGTCTGCCACACCAGCGTAAGCAGCGCAATCGAGGAAAGTTTGATGATGTTCCATTCGATGAAGACTTTTTTGGTCTGCTTCGGGAAAAGCTTTTGCACCACCTGTCCGGCAAGTATAGGCACGAAGAGTGACAGCCCGAGCTGCATGAAAACACGTCGGTATATTTCGCCATAATTGTCGCCATTGGCGAGCACTTTGCTATACCAAGCACCCGAAGATAAGTACATCTGGAGGATGATTGGGGTGAGGAACGGGCAAAGGAACTGGCCAATGACAGACTGGACGACTGTCAATGCGGTATTGCCATGGGCTTGCCTGGTCATGACAACATTCGAGTTCATGGTTGTCGGCGCGCTACCAACAAAGAGGAACCCAATGAGAAGCCAAGGGTCCATGAAGTTTGGATTCGTAGCACAAAGGCTGACAATTGCGAAGGTTGCTGCCGAGCAGACCAAGTAACATTGTAGCTGGACGAAGGCGTGTAGCTTCCATCGCTTGGAGTTCTCAAGCAGGATCGATGTTTCCAATGTGCAGCCATTGATGAAGAAAATGACCGAGACAGATAGATATGTAACGACTGTTCGCTTAATGTGTTGCTGTGATTCCGGCACCTGGACTTGTGACGAGAGGAGTATCACTGCTCCCATAGCTGGAAGGAACCACTGGTCTGTGATGAACCATTTGAGGTATTGGAGGGTCTTTGCACGTTTCGACAACTGCTCCGCGCTGGTCTGGCTACTCTCGGCGTCCATTGTCGAAGCCTTTTGCTCTTGTTTGACTTCGACCGCGGTTCCTCGTGATGAAGCTGTGAGTTCGGCCGGTTCGTGCGCCTTCTTTGGCTCCTGGTTTTTTGAAATCCGCATCTCTTGAGTGTTTTGCGCCTCAACATTCTCATTGGACGACTGTGCAGAGGATGTTACCATTGTAACCTCGTTTATGTGATAGGCTTCATCCGACGACAGCGCAAATACATATACCATTAGCAACCACCTTTCATATAGCCTACATCAAACGGGACGCCTCATCACAACGCTCGTAATTGAGGTGTGAGTCGAGCGGGAATATGACGGACGTAATGTTTGCTTGCGAACTAGCCTATCACGAGAGTCGTCACCTCCTAGAGCCTCGGGCAGAACACCGATGACGCACAAGCGCGGACGATGCCGGGGTCCGGATAAGGATGCATGTCGGAAAAGGCGCCGATGTTCCTCTCAATTTCTGGCGATGCTAAATGCTGTTTGTTGAAGTTCGCGGGAGGATGATGGGCAGGAGAATGTCAAAGCAAGCATTTTTGGGCAGGCACGCCGCAGCGCCACTTCCATCCCACTCCAGTTGTGGCGCCACTCTGCCCCTCAACACCATGCTTTGACCACGAAAAGCTTGTCGGCACACGGCACCATTCCTGACCGACTTTCCTCAAAAGCCTCACCGCAGTCAATCGCTTCCGACTTATTACCATGACAGCGCCTATTTCTCCCGACGAGGGCCGTAAGCTGATTTGGGAGCGCGTATACCAGGACCTGCTCCGACATGCCGTGCCAGACTCTCGCTTCAACTACGACTTTCTCTCCTTTACTCCGGATTTCCGGGGCTCTAGTGCCGCGGTCGATCGTGTGGTCGAGCTTCAGTGTTACAAGTCGGCTGCTGTGGTCCTCATCACATCTGATAACAGCCTCGAGAGCCTACGACATCGAGCATTGAAAGATGGCAAGAAGGTGCTCGTGGCGACATACCGACTGCGTAGAGGATTTATTCTTCTTGATCCTGCAAGAATAGATGATGACAAGCTGTTACTTGCGGCCTGCCTGGATGGCATGGAACGACCTGGCATTGGAAGAGGACTCTCGCTTGCACAGTTGCGTGATGAGGGACTGAGCGTTGATCTATGCGTAACAGGCGGGCTCGTGTTCAGCGAGCAAGGTGTTGTGATCTATGAGGGACAAGCACTGTTTGAAGTTCAGTGGGCGTTACTGCTAGACATCAAAGCCCTTGGAGTGTCTACACAGGTTATCGCAATTGCGCATGCGTGTCAGGTGGTAGATGAAGAGACCCTAGGTATGGAGAAGTTCAGGCCTAGCAAAAGTGGAGAGGTCCAGTGCGACATTGTTGTCACCCCAGATAAGGTCTTCGAAGTGGCGGCTGCGGTCAAGCCAGACGGTGGGGTCGACTTCAGCGCAATCGACCCAGAGGCTCTGAACAACATACCGCCACTGCAGGAACTGAAAGGCATCCGAACCATGGAGCAGATCATGGCAAATGGTGGGTTCAGACAAGAGAAGGAAAAGGCAAAGGAACAAGCAAAGCCGCCGTCTGCTGAAGAACAAATGGGTATGGATATTGTAGCAAAGCTAATGAAAGGCTATAAAGCTTGATTACGGATTATGATATGGCGCACGGGAGAGACTAGTTGCAGCATGCATCTTAAAGGCAAAGACAAGCAAACTCCAGCGCAATGCAGCAAGAGAGCCAACCACAAATAAACGGACCCCACCTCCACATCGGTGTTCCTGATCACGCCGTGTCCGTTCCAGCTTCACAACTCAGCGCCGTAACCTGCACTACACTCCCTCTTTGATCGAGCAGAACCATGCCGTCTCCACTCCTGACCACCACGCCCTTGCTCGAGTGATCGACGTACGCTTTGCAGACCACACTCCCAGTAGTCTCTGTTTGCACGATCTCCAGGCCTTGGAGCAGTAGTGGGTCTTGCTCGAGCGAGGATAGAACTGTGCCGAGTACGATGGTGATGATGTGGCCGTTGGTGGATGGTGATTGTGATGAAGAAGTGAAGTGTGTAGTTGTCGGGCCTAGCGTGCGGAGTTGGACGGTTGGTAGAGCTGTAGCTGGGTTTGGTGTTGGTTTTGGAAGAGCGGATGCAAGTGTGAGGAGTGCTGTGAGGGAAATGATTGACTTCATGGTGTTTGGTGTTTCGAGTGATCGATATGCAGTGGTGTGTGGGTGACTGATCGAGGTACTTTTCAGCCGCTTCCACACACGCGAGCAGCATATAACGACGTTCGGATTGAGGCACAGCACTCGGGCGCCTGGATATTTCGGTTGAAACATCCGCGCCACATGTTTACATGCGGATGCTGGTCGCCCACAGTAGAATGCTTCCTATTGGCGGAGTGGGGGCTAACCGCCAACCGCGCCGCAGACGATTTCTATGCAAAACGAAACACGGCGAATTGAGGCCAATGGCGGTTACAGTGCCGCAATTGAACGGCCCTTTCCTTGAGACTGCGGCGTAAAGTGAGAGCTGATCAACGAGCTGCCGTTCAGCAGATGTCACGTGATGCACGTCAATGCGGTCGCTGGGGCAATTGGTGATGCAATCTGCGGGCCGCGACGTTACGAGAAGGCCAGTCGCTAGTTCTAGCGCCAATGTGCCAATCTCGCAACAAGCCACGGCACGCCTCTCCCAACCCCAAACACGATGCTCTGAGAAGAGGCCGCACCACCACCACCATGATGGTGCGATTGACGCCGCTGCGCCTGCTGTGCGCCGTCCTGGTGCTGGCCGTCTTCTTCTTCACCTCCTTCATCCCCGCCCTCTTCCGCGGAGGCCGCCGCGGCTACGACATCCTGCCCGAGCGGCCGTCGCCCGCCAGCGCCGGAGCAGCGCCCAAGGTGCGCTATGGCGAGGAATGCGCGCCCTTTGCTGCCGGCGCCATGGACGACGTCACGTTTGTGCTCAAGATGGGCGCGGCCGAGGCGGCGACGGGCCTGCCCATGTACCTGAATCGCCTCGGCCGCTGCAAGCTGGACCTGCTCATCTTCTCCGACAAGAAGGACTCGTACAACGGCTTCGACATCCACGACGCCCTCGCCCACCTGCGGCCCGAGTACAAGTTCGCCAACGCCGACTTCGACGTCTATGACCGCATCCAGAACGGCAACATCTCCGAGGGCAAGACCAGCGAGGGCTGGCGCCTCGACAAGTACAAGTTCCTGCCCATGATGGAGTGGACCTCCTACTACCGCCCCGACTCCAAGTGGTTTGTCTTTGTCGAGCTGGACACGTACGTCAACTACGACAACCTCTACCGCTTCCTCACCCAGTTCAACCCCAAGTCGGCGCACTACTTTGGCTCGCCCGTGTGGAGCGCCCGCCGCACGCGCAAGACAGGCTACGCCCATGGCGGCAGTGGCTACATCCTGTCGCGCGGGGCACTGAACAAAATCATGGCTTTTGGCCGCATGTTCGGCGAGAACAAGCACTTTCCGGGCACCCACTTCTTTGGCCAGGAGATCAAGAAGGAGTGCTGCGGCGACGAGATCCTGTCCCAAGTGCTGAGAAAGAGCGGCGTGCCCCTCCGAGGCTACTGGCCCATGTTCAACGGCGAGACGCCCCGCACCGTAGCCTACAACGAGGAGCAGTGGTGCGAGGCAATCATTACACTGCACCACATGCAGGAGTCAGACTTTACGGATCTGATGAAGTGGGAGGAGTCTAGGAAGCATCCCAACCGGCCGCTCATGTTCGAAGAACTCTTCACCTGGGTTGAGCCTCAGATCCAGGAAACCGCCGACGACTGGTCCAACATGTCAGAAGACGTCACCTACGACAAGGGCAGCGGCCCCACCAAGTCGTTCGAAAGGTGCCGCAAAGCCTGCTTGAAAGACAGCAGGTGCATGCAGTTCGAGTACTCCGGCATCGAGTGCCGACTTGGCCGCTCCATCCGGCTAGGCCACGCTCAACCAGCCGAGGGCGACCGCAAGTGGACTTCACACTGGGTGAAGCCGCGGATAGAGGCCTTCAAGAAAGCCCAGTCACCATGTCAGGGTGCGCGCTTTGTTCATTCCAATCCTTGAACAGTTGACAGTCGCTTGCTGAGATTCAAACGACGATACGATATCATCTTGCACGATTTACGGCATTACACGGCGTTCGATACCCATTGGCGTCACCAGAGACGCTGCTTTGTACATACCAGGGGCGGTATGCTGTTCCCTCGCGTGCTTGTTCGGCGTTGCGGTTGCGGTTGCGGTCGTGGTTGTGCTTCAGGTTCACTGTCACTTGTCCATATTGCCATCTATATCAGGAGCCTTCTTGAGTGTTTGTCTTACCGTCCGTGATGCGAGCACATTACACCTGGTATACACACTGGCAACCTCTTGGTGTTCTCCGTGGTCAGGTAGTTCAAGACCTTGCTCGAGTGTATTGTAATACCGTTTCCCCCTTCTTATATTGCTTCGATGAGGAACAAGCTCAGCCGCGACGGCCACACGAGCGCTGGGCGGGGAAAGGAACCATTAAAGCGCCGCCTTCACAATTGAGCGCGTGGCTGTCCCGCATGTGGCATCCCGTCGCTTGCAGGTTCCGCGAGGAAGAAGGGCTTGCTGAAGATTTTGGGGCACAAGGGGTCATGCAGGTTCACGACCGATTGGTAACTTCTTCTGAGATGTGCAGTGCGTCACGAGAAGGTAGCAATGTGACGACTGGCCGACCGATTGCATTCGCGCTCTCCCGGCGTCTGCATACTAGACGCGGACGAAATGTGAGCGGACCCTGATGTAGGGCTGCATTTATTGGACTCGCGCTATGCAGCCTGAAGCGAAGATGCGATTCGCAAAATCCCGTCTGGGCTTCTCAACCTTCAGTGATCACAGTCAATACCACGTGTGGTCTCATGACATAGACCAAAATGACCCCAGACGAAGCCAGCCGTGGGCTACATCCCTGTGCCATTCTCCTTGGGGGTGCATGTCTTTGCCGGATCGATAACTTTTTTCGCCAAATTGTTCCTTTTTGTATAGGCCGCGGAGCCTAGTTTACGCCAGAAAAACAAGCTGCAGTCTAAAAGCCTTGCCCCTTTTGGCCGTACCTGACTGCGGCTCGGCAGCACCGCGAATCTTGCAGCGGGTACCTGAGTCTGGAGCGCTATAATGGATGCCTATTCGTTATGTCGACTGTTCGTTCTACTTGTGGCTTGGCCTCTTGTCGCATCTTGTTCAAGGCTTGATGTTAGCTCACGCCAAGGCGTGGACCCTTCTCAAGGCCATGACCACAAGCGCAAAAGGCGACCACCACAGGCGTCAAGGATGGCGAATTGTGAGCGTCTGGCATCGAGACTGTGGCTCTGCACTCCCGGGAATAGTCTTATCGTGGCGTACCCTGCAGCACCATTGCTATGGAGAGCCTCTTGGCGCTGTGTTCCGCGGATAGTCACCTCCTTCAAATACAATGCGCCCTTATATGACTACTGCTCCTCAGACCTCGCAGTATCTCATCGAGAGCCTCTCATTCAGCGTGCATTGTGATTCCTTGCGTCTCTGCTATCGTCGAACCATCACTCGTTCTGGTTCGGCACACACACTCATTTCTCAACTATCAATCATATAATACACTAATACTAGCGGTCTACACATCATCATGCGCACGACTTTAATTTGGGCCCTTTCGGCCCTCTCGGTAGTATATGCCCAGACGAAGATCACAACGACGGGCCAATGTGGAGCCGCCAACGGAGGTCTGACTTGCGCAGGTTCGACGTTCGGAAACTGCTGCAGCCAGTTGAGTTCATCCAGCTTCGTGTAAAAGTCTTCTTCCTGACCGTTCAACTATAGGTATGGGTGGTGTGGGTCGTCTGCAGCACATGTGAGTTCTGATCTGGCTGATGAACTTGGATCAAACTAACGTGAGCAGTGTGGCGGTGGCTGTAATCCGGCTTACGGGACCTGTACAATGACTACTGGATCAGCGAGCAAGATTTCGAGCGATGGTACATGTGGTGGTGCTAACGGCTACACTTGCCAAGGATCCACCTTTGGGAACTGTTGCTCGCAGTAAGTCCATGTTATCCTTTCACATTCTATGCTGAATGCTCATCCTCGTAGGTACGGTTATTGTGGCTCGTCTACGACATACTGCAGCACTGGCTGCAACAAAGGTTTTGGAACCTGCAATGCTGTATCGTCCTCCAAGGCCACCTCCTCGACTAAAGCCACCTCTTCCACTAGGGCCACCTCTACTACTGTCAGAAGCTCTACGGTCTCGCCTGCGGTCGTCGCCGCAGCTTCGCCCTCGTCCTCGGTCAAAGTGTCCACCAACGCACGTTGCGGCAATGGCAACAGTATCCCTTCCGCAAGCCTGGGTCAAAGCTGCTCTGGATCAACTTTTGGCGACTGCTGCTCGCAATATGGTTACTGCGGAGCGAGCGCTACGTACTGCGGCGCTGGCTGTCAGGCTGGCTTCGGCAAGTGCTCGGCTGTCTCGTCATCCAGTGTGAAGTCGTCGACTCTGAGCTCAAGTTCTTCAAGAGCATCCTCGGCTGCGAGCTCTTCCCCAAGCCCGTCGAGGTTGAGTTCTAGCACATTGGTCGTGTCGTCCTCGGGCGCCCCTGCATTAAACGCCGCTGTACCCAGCCCATCCAGCTCATCGGCTGTGTCGTCATCCCGTGTCAGCTCATCGTCCCCGAGCGTGGCCATTCCTCTAGCGGCTGGAACTCCAATCCAGCAATCATCCTCTGCGATATCTTCCTCCGCCGTCTCGAGCACATCTTCGCAGGGATCTTCAATCCTATCTACTTCCTCTGTCACCTCTTCTACCTCGTCGAGCTCGTCTCATGCATCATCGACTTCGCAGAGCTCTTCCTCCATACTTTCATCGACACATTCCAGCGAGTCGTCTCATGTGGCTTCAACACCCCACAGCTCATCTACGATCCCGCCATCCACGCAATCCAGTGTATCTTCGTCTGCTTCTTCGAGTCCCCAGAGCTCATCATCTGCGGTTCAATCCACTCATTCCAGTGCTACATCCTCAGTTGCAATCTCGAGTTCACAAATTCCATCAGCGGTGCTCAGCGCACTGCCTCTGGCGGCGTCAACTGTATCGCTGTCAAGCGCTTCGTCAGCGGCCATATCATCAGCAGCTCCTAGCAGCGTGGCGCCGTCTGTGGTGTCTGTCACACCAGTTGCCGTTGCTTCTCCCAGTGCGTCTTGTTTGGCAGCCGCGTACATCACGAATGGTGGCTTCGAGTCGGGCAGCCTCAGCCCATTCATGTACTCGAGCACTCGCGTAAACCTTGCTTTGATCAAAGACGCATCAGTAGCCTATAGCGGCAACTATGTCCTGCGCGCTACGGGATCCTCGACTACACAGGGAGGCACCATGTCCCTCACGTATAACCTCAGAATCCCAGCCGGCACACGAGTGAGAGCGAGCATGATGGCCAAATCGCTCAGAACCACCAACAATGCCGTCACATTCACCATGAGAATTGGTTCGGCGCAGCTTGGCCGTGTACAATCCTCTGGAAGTTCTGCTAATACCTGGGTGAGCATCGGCAATAGCGCCTCGGCCACTGGGTATGCGGTCACTGGCAGCTCCCAGACTCTCACCATTCAAGTGGACACAACGGCATCAAGCCAGCCTCAGTTTTTGATCGACGAGATCTCAGTTGTTGCGATTTCGGGTCCTAACGGTGCCGCAATCTGTCCTACAGCGTCGTCGTCGACTCCAGCGATCTCCTCACGTGTTTTGACCCCCAGCAGCTCGATCCAAAGCGCGTCTGCCTCAGGCTTGTCCAGTTCTACGGTCTCCCCTTCCGCTAGCAGTCCTTCGCCCAGCAGTTCAGCTGCTATAATCGAATCGCTGTCGAGTTCTCCGTCTGCATCTGAGAGTTCGTCAGTTCAGTCCTCCTCTGCAGAGACACCCAGCCCTAGTGCCGCGCTTGCTGCTTCTCTACCCACCTCTGCTTCCGAGTCTTTGTACGTCAGCTCTGCCGTGTCTGTCTCTTCTTCAGACAGCCAGATTTCGTCGTCCGCAAGCGTCTCCACAATGAGCGCTTCGGCTTCCGAGTCATCATCTGTCAGCTCTACCGTGGTAGCATCTTCTTCAGACGTTCAGATCTCGTCGTCCGCAAGCGTCTCCACGATGAGCGCTTCAGCTTCCGAGTTGTCACCTGTCAGCTCCGCCTCTTCTGCCTCTTTTTCAGACAACCAGGTCTCGTCGTCCGCAAGCGTCCCTCCGATGAGCGCTTCAGCTTCCGAGTCGTCATCGGTCAGCTCCGCCGTGTCAGCATCTTCTTCAGACATTCAGATTTCATCGTCGGCGAGCATCTCCACGATGAGCGCTTTGGCTGCCGAGTCCCAGTCTTCGTCGGCTTTGCAGACACCAATTCCTAGCGCCGAGCTTGATGCTTCTCTATCCACCACTGCTTCCGAGTCGTCCTCTGTCAGCTCCGCCGTATCAGCATCCTCTTCAGATATTCAGATCTCGTCTTCCGCGAGTATCTCCCCGATGAGCGCTTCGGCTTCCGAGTCCCAGTCATCGTCGGCCTTGGAGACGCCTTCAAGCAGTGCTGGCGCTTCATCTTCCGCCTCGGACTCTTCGTCAAGCAGTGCAAACCCTTCTCCTTCATCTTCAGATATTCTCTCGACCAACGCAAGCCCCTCACCTGCTGCCTTAGAGTCTCCACTTAGCAGCATCAATCCTTCACCGTCAGCATCAGACGCGCAGCCGAGCAGCGTTAACCCTTCATCTGTTGCTTCAGATTCTTTCTCAAGCAGCACGAGTCCATCTCCCTCTGCCGTACAATCTCTCTCAAGCATCGCAAGTCCTTCCGTCTCAGAACCTGTCTCAAACAGCGCAAGTCCTTCTGTTTCTTCATCAAACTCTGCTTTGAGCTCTGCCATTCCCTCGTCGTTTGCGGCAGAGTCTCTTTCAAGCAGTACGGCTCCTGAGCCGTCAGCTTCAGAGTCTATTTCGAGCAGCTTGAGCTCTTCATCTTCTGCCGCAGAAAGCCAAAGCTCTAGTCTTGTTGCTTCTAGCACACCTTCCGCATCTTCGAGCACCGTTGACTTCCAGTCCCCTGCCTCGGCCTCTCCTGTGGTGCCTTCACCGAATGTGTCTCCCAGTCCAGGGTGCGTTTCTGGGACAGGAAATTACGTTCAGAATCCTAGTTTCGAACTCGGCAGCTTGACCAAGTTTTCGACGACAACTCAATCAAGACTTGGTGTCAGTGTGGTCAATGATGCCTCCGCAGCTCGAACCGGTCAGTACGTTCAGCGCGCGGTCGGCAACTCTGATTCTAGCACCGGAACCCTCGTTCAGGTTCAAAGAAACATTCTCATCCCCGCGGGTACGACAGTCGTGGCGAAGTACTTTGGGCGATCGCTTCGTACCACCTATCCAACCACCTTCCAGGTTCTTCTCGACGATGTTGATCTCGGCAGCGTTCACGCAGATGGGAGTGGCTGGACCCAAGTTGGCACTGGCGCACCTTACGAGGTGGTTGGTGGAACCCATACGCTCACTATCAAGGCAAGTTGTAGCACTATTGGCGGCAGAACCGGAACTCCACCCGTCGGTGTACCCCTCTTCGAAATCGATGACGTGTCCATTGTGGCTATATCAGACTCAAACGGTGCACCTATCTGTGCAGTGGCATCGCCCACGCCTTCGGCTTCGATCGCTCCTGTTGTGGCAGCAGCGTCTACTCCATCCGTCTCCAGTAGCGCACCGTCAGATAGCGTCTCTTCAGTCTCGAGCGTTGCTTCTAGCCTAGGCTCGGTGGAAAGCGTATCGAGCGGAAGCCAAATTAGCTCCAGTGTCGCATCTGACACATCCGTAACTTTGTCGACTCCTTTGCCAGTCGTCAGCGAAGTCGTGGCTTCGAGCACACCTGAGCCTAGCGTCAGCTCGTCGCCCAGCCCCAGTGTTGCGTCTAGTGAAGCTGTGGCTTCATCAACTCCTTCGCCAGTCAACGAAGTCGTGGCCTCGAGTTCACCTGAGCCCAGCGTCAGTTCGTCTCAAAGCGCATATTTAAGCTCAGTCACACCAGCGCTCGCTGCTGTCTTGCCGAGCGCGTCTAGTGGTGTTGTATCAAGCTCTCTCACGCCTGAATCAAGTGTCTCCCTGTCCTCGAGCTCCGTTGCTGCTCCCATAGCTGACGCAAGCCCGACACCTACCCCTGAGGCTCAATCCAGCGAGTCTTCGTTAATCAGTTCTTCCTCGCCTGTTGCTGCTTCGAGCACACCCGATCTGCTCTCCTCCTCCGCAGCTGCATTGAGCACTCCAGACCTAGTCTCATCGTCCGCTGCTGCCTTGAGTACTCCAGATTTGATCTCATCGGCCGCAGCTGCGTCAATTACACCAGACCTACACTCCTCGTCGGCCGCTGTGATAAGCTCTGAAATTCATTCCAGCACTCCTGAAGCAACTCTTAGCTCGTCTGTAGCTGCCATCGTAGCCGAGGCCAGCCCTAACTCTTCCAGCCCGGCACAAAGTAGCAGTGCAGTATCTTCTTCGCCTATAGATCTATCGGAAACTCAGTCAAGCACATCGGAAGCGTTGCCGACTTCTTCGATGGCTGCGGTCGTAGCGGACGTTAGCCCAAGCTCTGCCAGCCATGTGTCGAGCAGCATTCCTCCATCACCGTCGCCGTCGTCTTCGGAGGGACCATTCAGCACCCCAGAGGTCACGCCGAGTCCGGCAGTAGTTGTCAACACCCCTGAAGCGAGCCCCAGCTCCTCCAACCCGTTATTGCCTGTCGTTGGCGCTACGTCTTCAGCATCATCTGACAGCCATTCAAGCACATCTGAGCCAAGCCCAAGTTCTTCGGCCGCGGTGAACGTGCTAGAGCCCAGCCCGGTTCCTTCTTCTGCGGCTTCTTCGAGCGCCAGCGCAGTTTCTTCTATCGAAAGCCATCAAATTTCGTCCTCTGCAGCATCCTCAGTACAATCGTCTACCGCCAATCCTGCTGTCTCATCCTCGGCCTCAACCAGCTCACCAGTCATTACTCCGACGACCTTCATGACGCTTGTTTCTTCGAGCGCAATTTCATCGTCTAGCTCAGCGGTTGCTTCGGTTGTTCCATCACCAACATGCTACAGTGGGGCAATGGTAAAGAACTACCTTACCAATCCTGGCTTTGAAACAAGGACTGGTCCGCTGCAAAGTCCCTGGAAGTTCACTCCTGGATCCTCGAGTCAGTGGAAGGCCAGCGATACGGAGGTCAAGAAAGGCTCCACGTACGCCTACTCTGACAACAATGGATTCCAAGGCTACAGCTTCGAGAAGCTTGCCACCATGTCTCTCGAACAGGAAGTCACCATTCCTGCGAATGTCAAAGTCAAGGTTGGACTTATGTTCAAGGCATTGCGTAGTAGCAATTCCAATGGCAACCCTTTCACTGTCAACCTGAAGATTGATGGAACTGCAGTTCCTCTTAAGGTCGACGGTGTCACAGCAACGGACTACAAGCCTTCCAGCGCGTCGTGGAAAGCACTTGTTCCGGCGTCAAACTCTTTCTTTGGAGGGTCTGTTGAGGCTAAGCATAAGATCACACTCTATGTTTCCAGCACAATTCAGGGTTCCCAGGACATTTTCGCTGCAGACGATTTCTTTATCACGCCCGTCACGGGTCCAAATGGACTTCCTCTTTGCTCAACTTGAGCTCCAGCATCCCTCCGGTGAGGGGTAGTATTAAAGATCGTAGGGGCAATGGTTCGTTCTCGGTAGAATCTTTCTTTAGAGTCACAACACAAAGCTTCAGTGCGCAACCCCAAATGCTACAATTATGGTGACCTTCTTTGGGATGATTTGAAGTACGCTGATTCTCTCCGCATTGCCGTGATTTCCATACGCCATTGACATGCTTTTTGTGGTCCTCAACGTACGCTGCATATACTCAATCCCGTCGCCCCGTGGCCTCTTTCTTGCCCTTAATCTCCCACTGAGTGTGCTTGCCACGTCTTAATATAGTTTCCAGTGCTGTAACCGGGGTGCCTAGTCCCCCGACGCGGACTCTCACTTCCTGTCTCATGCCGTCGCGCTGTTCGCTTGCGCAAGCGGCTGCCACGTTGGCTTATGGCGGAGTGAGGGATTGTGCAACGAGCAGGCGTTCAGCTATGCTTCGGCTCCCAGATCGATCGCAGTTCTTGGAGGGTTGAAGCTGCGCGGCTGCGCTGCTGCCTGCGCTTCCTGGCCGAGCACAGAAAGTGTCTTCTTTCACGTCGGGTCGAGGCCGCTCTCGTGAGTGGAGTTTCTGATGTACGGTTGAGCACTGAAGAGGAAGATGGTATTGCCCTCGCTCCTTTGAGGCGTGTCGCCATGACCTAACGACTAAGGCAAAGAGATACAAGATTGTCAAAGTCACGCAAGCTCGCCCGAAGCCTATGCAGACAGCTCGTAAGGATTTGAACCTCAGCAATGCTTGCTTGCGGCCAACAGAAGGTCCCCATGCCGAGCTCCTCGTGGATGGGTACATATTCGAAACGCCTGAGAATGTGCGATTACTCAGTTGAGAGATGCTTGTCAACGCTCAGGCTGCCGCCACATCAAATGTTCTGCTCATGTACAGAGTTCTCTGAGCTTCCGGCCGTGTTCTTACTGCTTCTACGCCATCACGAGCACCCGGTCACACACCGCCAGCCGGAGTCACAGAGCCTTCTCGCCGTCATATTGATCATAGGAGCCAATGAGGGGTCTTGCTGCTGTCGCGCCCTGGCCCAAGCTCCCTGCTGCCTCCCAACAGCCCCCGCGAGATCACACTCTCGCCTTCACCTCGACCTCTAGGGCCAATCACGGGCAAAGCGGCCTCGCCTGCTTAATCTTCTGGCTCGCTTCCGGAGCGCCGCTAATTCAGCCTGTGCACGGGCACCCCCCGCTGCATATAAATACCTACCGCCCCGCCGCCTCCAAGTCCTTTTCAACCTCACACTCAACCACCACCACCACAGACAAGGTGCTCAGCCATATGCATCCTCCACTGCGACATGGCATCCTCTTCCAGCATGGATGACACTCAAGTATGTCTTCCAACCTTTGATGTTCATGACCTGTACTCACATGCCAAGTAGTCACGATGTATGACATCATAACAACATCTCACCACAAGATCGACTTCAGCACCACCAAAAGCAACATGTCACATCAATCTTGATCATCATCAACAATTGCTCCGTCGTTTCGAGTCATTTCGACTGTCGCCAACCATATCCTCAACCAAGTCACACTACCGCCAACATGCGACCTTCACTCCTGCCAACGGCTTCCATCAATCAAGTCAACATCCCCACCCATCTTTGACTCACATCTTGCTGACTTTGCCCAGGCCTGACACTCGAGAGCTTGTCCAACCTCATCACAAGACCACCACACTCGCGCTCCAATTTCACACCGTCATCACGACCTGAACGCACTCCACAGACGCATCGAACGCCTTCAACATCTCTCAAACACGAGTGAACGCAAACTCTCTCACCGTTGTTCACTCCTCTCGCGCGACGACGAGCTCTCGAGTTGTCTTCTCAACAACCACCAAGTCGACACATTCGACAACAGGCGAAGGCGGCACGCCTGGCTGGCCACGCATATGTGCGTGGGCCACTCGGCTTAGAATCGAGTGGTGGCTTGCGGTCAAGCCCATATGCAAAGACCGGCCCTGATTTTGGTATGCAGTGGAGGAGACTCGTGATCATGCAGAGGAGGTCAATGGGCCTGGATGGATCACGGATGAATGGTATTTGTCAATGAGATGATGGTATAAGGATGGATACATGGTGGTTTGCAATGGTCATCAAGTTATGATTGAATGGTTGGGATATTTGGTGGTTCAGTTGCGACACTTGATGGCGGCTTCGGCTCAGGTCAATTCAAGTGTTTGTAATTGTTCCAATAGTCTTTGGGTTGGACGTTGAGACGTAGCCTGTCGTGGTGGTCGGTGGTGTTTGGAATCAGCCTTTGGATTACAGCATCTGGAACAGTCTTGATGGTTGGATGGAATGGTCAAGCTGTATGTGTCAAGTCAGAACAAATCAAGCTCGTCACATCACTTCACCCCTCCTATCCGCGTGATGATCTCTGCATCCCTCGCATCCCTCCAATTCCGTGCCATGCTCCTCAGGTATGCTCCTTGCTTGCTCACCAGGCAAACACCACATGCTTGCTGGTTTATCAATGCTAACATATATATCCCTGACTCCCTCCCTCCGATCTCTCCTACTCACGATCTTATCATCTCCACTACTACTAATACCGACCGTACAAACTTCGACAAGGCCACAAAAGATATGCTCGGCAACGTTTGCGAGCCCTTCAGTGCTGAGAAGAGCGAGCAGATCACTTCGCGCTCGCGCAGTCAGACGCGCTGCTCACAGTGCTTATTTTCCGTGGGGGAGCATGACGCGATACGGGTGACGAGAAAAGAAGAGATGAGCATTTCGACATGAGTGATGGGTATGATCTTAAGACTTATAGCTTGCGCGTTAATCATGGTGAGGTGACAGGACGGGTTGTCATAGCTATATTTGGGAGGATGAAGAAAGTGGAGCAACTATTGGTCCGAGCATGTGCAGTATAATGTGATGAATGCGCTATTTGAACCACATATCCTGACACTTCTCTCCATTCCACGCCTCTCCGTTCATAATACCATGAACATAACTTTCTCCCACAAGCACCCAATGCTCGCCATCGCGCCTGACCACAAGCGGCATTGCACCGCCCTGACATATTGCGATCCAGTCACCCTCCTTCGTGAGGCGAGGCACGAGCGCAACGTATCCTTTCTGCGTGCGAATCATGCGGCGGTAGTTTGGCAAGCGACTCTCCGGCGGGAAGCCAATGCGCTGAACTTTTGTTGGCGTGAGGCCGAGTATGCGCCATGCGCTTTGAAACAGCCTATAGAAGAATCGATTGTACCACGTATCCTGCGAAGAGCGTGGGAACCAGCGAATGGTGAAGCGAACAAATCGACGGAGTGAGCGGAGTAGGATGTAGTATTTGTAGCGTGGGTCGTGCCGGGCAGATGGAAGGTTGGACGGTACGCGACCAGCGCATAGTGTGTGCCAGTATGCGTCGCGGGTGCGTTCACCGGTGGGATAGGGCTCGCGAGAACGTGCGCAAGCGATAGTCTCCCAGTTCTTGAGCTGTTCGAGAATGTCGTGGCACTGAACGAAGAGCTCAAACATGTGCGACACGTGCCGGAGGTAGCGTGTACGTGACAATACGCCAACGGCCTCGACTTGATCTATCAAGACGCCTTGGAGACGCATAAGCTTCTGGTCGGGAGAGAACATCGGCTTAGAGATGCTCGATCTTGATGCATCAAAGCGTGGGACTATGCTGTACGAAGACTTGTCACCGTGATCTACGGACACGGAAGCGTTCAGAGGCACAGCCAGGTCGGAGACGCTCCAGTCGGCGACCCACGAAGGCAAAATGGCCTCAGACCACTTTTCGTGGATTCCAGCAGCTTTGAATGCGCCAAGGTCTTCAGCCTTCAGTAGAGCCCGGCTTATGCCGCTGAACAAATTCTGGGGGCTTTGCTGGTAGTCCGGCTGTACACCCAAGGCTGCTACATCGTCCTGATCCGCCAGTGACAGCAACCCGAACACCTTGTCCCTCGGATCAGTGGCCAGGAATGATCGATGCTGGAGCAAGACGTCGTGTAACAATGGCCTTTTCTTCTCCTGAAAGTTTGCTCGAGTCCGAAAAAGGCTGAAGGCCTGGAAAGTGGCGCTCCCACCGTACGCAACAAAAAAGCCAAGATCGACTGCATACTGAACAGCTCGTTCGAGCTCGCTCCACAAGAAGACATCGTCACCACAGACCAATGTGAGATCTCTAGTCACCGAAGCCTCTTGAACAATCCACGCACGATGCCACCATGGGCGCTTTAATAACGCAGCAAATGCGCTCCAAGCAGGATCGTAGAGCGGAGGTAAGCTCGATGCCACATGTGGTCCCAAACTCCCTGGTTCTTGCGTCTGCGAAAGCTTCGCCAGCTGCCGTATAAGCTGTACGGCGCGTGTGCTATCTTGCCCCGCGGCGCCGAGCCAGACGACTGTGCGACCACTAAGCTGAAAGATGCTCCTCATCATGCCGACCTGCTGTCCGCGCTCGGCGGTGTTTGCCTGATTGATGCATATAGCGTCAATCCACAGAGTTCTTGCAGTCTCCTTGCGCCGCAGATGCTGCAGCGCCCCGAGCAGGTTTCGTGTTATGTATATCGTACTATTGTCGACGTTAAGAGGCTCTTCATCGCGCTTCCAGCCCCAGCAATACGAGAGCGACTCATACGGAGGCTTGTCGGCAAGTGCGACGCTGCGCACCGTACATTTTATTGGGTCCGCATCGTGGCCGGGATGAAGGTCAAGTAGGCGTATCTCGTGCGCGCGCAAAGACTCGTACGTGTACGTGGGTTTCCTCACTACCAGGTGCAATTTGCGGCATGTTGAGAGTGTCTTTGCCAGGTCTGACACGATGTTAGATTTGGAAGACTGATGTGCGCGACTCAATCTATTGCAGGTGCTTACGAAACTCATGGGAGCGCGGGAAGCGACAAATCACGCCGCGCATTCGAGCTTCACATTAAAGGAGCAGGTTGATGATCAGCTCGTGGCAACACAAGCATCGCTGAGCTGTGCCCGTTGTGGGGTGAAGTTGCGAAGATGGCGGGACGCGACGGTGGTCGGTCAGCATTTCCCACATTCCGGGTCGCGACTTAGTCCGAACGCCGTTCTGTTCACTACACCTCATCATCGTGTAGTGGCGATGCATCATTGAAATATGACGCTCTTCAAATCTATTCCGAGGTTTCATGTGCTATGCCTCGTTACAAGCTCCGAATACATCTCAGATCGCCGCTTGACAGAGCCTCCTCGAGAATAAGCGTGATTTGGACATTATTGTCGCAAGCTTCCTTCGTCAGGCGCCCCTTACTCACGACTGGATTCACGGAGCGCAACTAGTCGCTTTGGGCAGGTGGGGTGAACAGCTCATAGGTCGGTGTTGCTGATATCTGTGGAATAACAGGCACCAGCATCCTTTAGACTCAACACACGCATGGTAAGGACGAGTACATTCTGAAGACACGTTGCGCACACCAAAAATGATATAAACCTTTATTCCTTCCTAAGAGTATCTACAGCGCACCACTTCCAATCGAATCTGCCATAGCAAAACAATCGTCATCAACTATGGCACAGCCCTCAGAAACTCCGGATACCGTTTCCGCCGCTCAAGAAGCACCCGTTGAGCCACGAAACCGCATTCCAAATGATAACCTCAAACTTGAATTCTGCACCGACGACGATGCCCAAAGAATTGTATGTCACGTGCCATAAGAGGAACTTTTCTCCACTAATATCACCACTAGGCCGAAATCCTCTACATCTGCTTTCCCCAATCGTTCTGGGACCGAAAAGAGCCACCTTCTCTCAGCTCCATCCCAGTCTCTGAACGTATCCGGCGCATGGCCAAACGCCTCACGCCCAGTTTACGCTTTCAACAGAAGGAACAGAAATGGATCAAAGCGGTCTATGTTCCTACTGGCGAAATTGCAGGAATAGCATGCTGGACTGCTCCCGGTGCCCCTCTGCACATTTTCTTCCGGCGCTCCGCCAACGAAGTGTACGGCTGGCAAGAAAAGATGAACTGGACCGACGCCGAAATCGACGAAATGTGGGACCATGTCAGCGACGAAGCATGGAACGGAACCTGTGAGAAAGACGACGCGAACCGGCGGGAAATTCTGGGAGACGAGCCGCATTGGCATTTGGCGCCACTGGCTACCTTGCCCGAGTTCCAGGGCAAGGGTGTCGGTGGTATGTTGTTGAAATGGGCGTTTGAACAAGCGGATCGCACGGTGCCTCCAACGCCATTGTATCTTGAGAGCGCGCCGACCGCGAGGAGAGTGTACTTAAGGTATGGTTTTGTGCCGTGTGGCGAGATTAATATGGTGAGGAGGGGTCCGGGGAATAGTGAGGAGCAGAAAGGGAAGACTGAGGTAAAGTAGACGAAGGTGGAAGTCAAGGCATGAGTCCTGTGCTAAGAGAGGGGAATAGTAATGCGTGTAAACATCTGAAAGTAATGTCTATCGAGTAGTATTCGTGTGCACAATCGGGACAGTCCTTATTCAGTGAAGACTAGATGAATCTATGTGAATATTCTGGAGATGATATGAGTCGACACAACCATAGGACTGAAATGAAGATCCCAGCTTGCAGCCGCACCCTAAACATGGTATGGATGGAGGATGACACTCAACACCGACAATGGAAAAGGAGGAGAACTGTTAATGGAGAGGACGCAAGAGTTCAGTCTGTCGAAGAGGCACGAGAAGCCGGCACGGCCATAGTTGCACGCGGCATCCCACTCTCCCACCAGTGCTCTTCAAGGTGCGACAATTCAATTCAATCTGCCCCGGGTACCGCTCAGCGATGTTCCAACACAAATGGCACACGGTTCCCCAGACATTTGCGCTGTAGCTTACATTCAAGAATGGCAACGAGACAATTCTGACGTTCTCTGTCAACATAGTCGGGGGTCGGTCGACACCACTTGGTGAACACAAGTACAAGAGAACCTAGCATACCAGAATAGCACGGCAGATTAACGGCCAGGAGCAAGGCGCACAGCCTTTGTACCGCATGTTCGCTAGCCTCCTACTTCTAAGTGTCGTTAACTGCATTATATTGCATCCAGTGCCTATGCCGCATAGCGCCGACAGCGCAGTAGTAGACAAACTAAGCAGGGTCACAAATTTAAGGAACTACTATATATATCTAGAAGACGATGCAGCAGCGACTCGCATGTATATAGCATGCTAGTACCTTACGCAAGCGATTTACGCAAACAAGACCTGCTAGCCGCCTATATTTCTAACCTGCGAAACAATCAGACAGCCCTCTCGCCGCCCTGTTAACAGTGTAGTACTAGTCTTGTTCGATCTAGCTAGCGTCGAGCGCTTCACTAATATCCGCATAACTATAGCGAAGGTAGAGCAGCACAGTTCTACAAATAGGTTCAAAGTCAAGCAGCGCAATTATTCTTTTGCACTCGTTAGACTAGAAGACTTCAAAATTATGCCTTCAGAGCGTTCTCACAACGTCCTAGACAACATCCACAAACGCGTTAGTAGTTATCTCTCATATAGGCTGTGCTATAACTACATCACGCTACGTGTTTAGGACGCGCCTGTATGCTAGCTGCATCTCAAGACGCTGAAAGCACTCACTTCCTAAGACGATGTCGTTACAGAATGTCTTGTTAACCTACTCTAGATACTATTATGTTTCGCTTACTAGAGCATGTTAGAAAGCATACGCAGAGCATACTTAACATGTTAGAATGTTATAGTCCTCGCAAAATATGGGTTATAGATGCAGAAGGCTTCCTATACACAACTCCTAATCTTTTAGCGATACCAACACGGATTACAATAGTAAACTATAAGGATGTCCGCCTCTGTCACAATAGGCTGTTCTAGTACCCTAGCTGTCTAAGTGCATAGTCGTTTCAACACGCCTTTAACGACCCCAGCATAATCCCCAACGCTAAGTTAGACATCCTGTCGCTTCTGTTTGCCAGAGGCATCGTGTTAGCACCGTATGGCAACAAAGCACCCAGCTTCACAATTGATCAACACAAGAGAGTGCTTAAAGTAGAGCTTAGATTCGTTGAAGATAAGGCACTCATAGTCCACTGGGGATCTACAAAGCAAGGCGTTGATGCCGTCCGGCGGGTAGTGCAGGGAATAGACGACGTCGTCAAGGTCGCACGCGACTCGTGCCACCAGCCAAATTCAAGGACATGGATCCCGCACACCTATACCGGAAATGCACCAATTTGGCTGATTTCGGCATTGGGCTCAAGCTGTCTTCTGTCTGGTCTACTTGATACACCGACCAGGTACCGCCAAAAGCATCATGGCACGATGCGTTGTTCGACATTGAGCGGACGCGAGACCTCATCACCCTCTTCTTGAATCGCCTGGAAAGCAAAGATGACGAGGAAGAACAAAACATTCAGCTGTCAGTATCAAATTCAGTAAAGCCATCTCGATTACCTAGTCGCTAGACACAAGCTCTTAGACGCAGTGTCTTGTTCAAGTTTCAATGTTTACAAAGTCAAATACGCAACAACAATAAGCTGTGAATTCTGTGCTACGTGTGAATAAGTTCATGCAATTCCCCCTCGTGGAAGGAAAGAACGAGGCATTCTGTGCACTCATACATGTCTAGCCATGCCCAATCGCAATCCTGATCCTTCGTCTCATGACAGAGGCACTCTTCAGCGTGCTGATTGTACATTCTGGCTAATCGTTTTGCTCCAGCGAGACATCGCGAGCAGGTGATAGTATAGTAGAACCCTTTTTTGCGGGCTCCTCCACGTGGCATGCTGCTATCAATGTATCCGCGAATTCCGCATGCGCATTTCTTCGACGCTCAAGAGCTTCTTCTTCGGAATCCTTAGTCGATATTACTGAGTTCTCACATTGAGAACATGAGAATTGAGTAGGCGGGTCGTCGGACTGAGCGATCCAGTTTCATTCGACTCATTCGCCTGGACTGATGCGACAAGAATTTGCGGATAAGTTGGGACAATGTCGTCAAATGTGGTCGCCACTGCCATATAGTTGTGGATTCGTGAAATTGGTCGCTGTCTGCCTTCAGCCACTTTACAAGTGAGGTATAACTCTGCAGAAGTACTTGAATGCCTCCGAGCGACCATATACGTATACAGAAAGACTTTTAGTAGCGTATGAAAATATACAGCCTGCAGTAACCAGGGCAGGATTGTACTTATAGCTTTGGCGCACAGCTAATACATGTTCTCGAACTATGCAAGACCAAATCGTGTACCTTGGACGCCACCGTCTCGACTCTAGGGACCTTCAAGTCTTGAGAGCAATTACGAGTGCCATGTTTTCGTAATGAAGAGCATTACATTTCCTCAGCACGGATGCTAGATAGCCAATTGTGTATCCCTTTCGTTTAGCCGCAGGAAAAGTTAAAAATTCCAGCGTCATCTGTTCGAGCTTACCAAATTGAGCATTTTTCAAGCTTTGGTTGCACCTCATCTGTGATTTGAAGCGTTTAAATTGAGCGGAAACTTCTCAAGCCATGTGCACCCATAACACTGCTTGATTGCTCCAGTGCTGTATGATCGACCTTCTCCCAATACAATTTCCTTCGTCTCGCGGCCCAATTCCAGAAAGCGTTGGAATATGTACGAATTGGGTCCAGGCAGAACATCCCAGAACGGCATTGCCATGTGAATCCAATGCAGTAACTTTCTTCACCCTCATCTATCGATTTCTGCAGTCCTATTGATGGAGTCGTGGATCATTCTTCCCTACCTTGCGCCACTTGCGATAGAGATCATTCTAGTAGAGAAGCGACATCAGGCTGCGCTGTACATTGTTGAAATACATGGCAGTGATGTTGAAATCTCACAGATGTATAGTTCACTGAAATCTGGAGAATTGGCTTCTACATCTTCAGTACTTTTCCAGGAACTCATATCTTCGCGAGTATGGAGCGGATCACAAGCTCGAGCGGCCAGAAGAGGAAGAGCTTTCGTTGGTGTCTGGTGGTCATCAAGAGCGAGGTGTACGATGCGGTTGACGGGAGATGGGGTGGCGACGACGGATGGCGGTATGTTGTCTTCGCAGAGTTGGTCTATTGGTCCTAAATGAATCGAATTACTTGCCGAGTCAAAACTTCGTATAGTGGCCACAGAGTGTTGCACAGCAAAATTTACAGTGTCTTCGGATTCAAGTCTGCCTGGGAAGAAGTTGTCGACTCAAGTGTGCGTACCCAGGGTAATAACAAGGGCGAGATATTAGCCAATGAAGACAACATGGGTGTGGCCGTAGAAAAACGCCCTCGCGCAGATCGATCAAAATATGCACGAGGAACAAGGTCCTCTCCTGTACTGATGCCGACCCTGGCTGCCGGTGGTTGAACACAAGGCGTTGCTAACGCATGCGACCCCACGCGCAACCTATGCTAACCACGTTCGGCCATGGCGTTTCCAATCTCACTGCCCGTTCCCTACTGGTCACGGACGCTCTCCTGCGACAATCCACACTATGTCGCATACCTGCTCGTTCGGGCAGTTTGGTAAAGGCATCGAGTCACGTTGTCATCGTCTCAAAAGCCACAATGCCGGCATGTGAAGTGTGCGCTACAAGCGCACGATGGCGTGCAGTAGCTTGATAGACATGGACTCTTGTGCAAGGTGAGTGAACATTGTGATGACGATATTGGATTCGAGATGATATGATATGCGATGTGTACGTGAGGAATATGAAAAGGAACCAGAGATATGCTTAGAAACGCCAAAAAAAAATCCAACAGCCTGTATGGGTACGTACGAAAATGTGATGCAGGGGTATATCTGATGCCGATTAAGCCGAAGCCACTACCGTATCCTTAAATGCAGATGATGCTGGGGTATCCTACCAATGGAATTGACGATGTGAAAAAGAAAAGTAAAACGCCACTTGGATCGCGCTTAGCATGATGACCGTCAGCCCTACGCTCTGCGTCGGGCAATTGCGCACGCGCATCGGCCGCTTTGTGTAAGCAAGAAAGAAGATGCTCCGACATGTGAACACTACGAGTGTTCAGCGCCGCGACCGCCGTGGCCGGCTGCTCGACTCGCCAGCTGTTGTGCCGTATCCAGCTGAGGTCTGCGAACTGCTTACGCAATCCCACGAGAATGGGATCTGACTGGCCGGGATGGTCGTATCACCATATCGCCTCAAGCGATCACGTCGTGGCGGCGGCGAAGGTTGAGCAAATGCTTCTCTTCTCACATTCTCTAACGCTTGGTTTGTTGCGGCGAGGACAGCGAAGCGGCGGTCTGGGACTCGTCGAGCAGCCGTGTTCGGCGTGCGCGAACGAGCTTGGCGCGAGCTGGTAGCCTCACGCTCATGCTGACGCGAACTCCTGTGGCGGGTCTGAGACCTTGGAGAGTCAGAAGCTGGCTGAGGAGAACGGTGTTGTCGCGAGGACCGATGGCTGCGGGGTGAAGCGTCCAAGGTCTGGTAGTCGCGAGTGCGATGCTCGCGCCTTGGCGTCTTTGGTGGGGAAGGCGCAAACAGCGACCATCCTCTGGACGGCTCAGGACGCAGGTTTTTCTTGGACTTTAAGTGTCGCGGAGGATCGCGCTTAGCTCCCCGGCCGCGCAAGGTGGTTTGCGACGTGTGCTTTGGGTGGCGCTTGCGCTGTTGCTGACTTCGATGAGGCCGTGGATTGAGGAGGGCTTCCTGCGACGAGTGGTTGCTGTCCCGATCCACCGAGCGATGCCACATCTCTGGAACCTGGACGTTCAGAGCCGGCCTGTATGATTCACGACGCTGGTAGGCATCATCGTAGTAGTGCTGCGACCTGGGACGAGGGTCTTCTTTCTCGTGCCGCGGCGAGCGCGGGGTCGTAGAACTCGTGGATCTTCTCTTTCCATGTGTCTCACTCGACCTGCGCTTCTCCGAGACTTCCGCGACCACTGTTCTGCCTTTGCCGCGAAGTGTTTCGTCAGGTCCATCCTTCCTCCTCTTCTCACCCGACGACGGCTTGGATGGCTTTTTCTTGCTAGAGAAGCCAAAGTTGAAACACCAGCACATAGCGACCAAGAATCAGGTCTTGGTTCGCTATGCGCCCAAGGTTTGTGGCCAGGAAACGTAGTTGAAGTGGTGGGTGCTGTTCTGCATGAAGGTCCGAAGTTCGGAATAGTTGCGGATGCCAACCTCGACGCGGGATGCGCGGTGTTACTTAAGACAACGCAAGACAACGCAAGACAAATGAGGATCTTGATAGGCGCTAGGGCGTTTCAGGCAAGGAAGACTTGATGATGGACTTGAAGCAAGAGAGAAAGAGGCTTGGGCATTATGATCTCATGTGAAGACAAAGGCCTGGCAAGGGAGCAAGTGCACCGCAATTGCGGCGTCCCAACCGATTCCCCAATACCGCAATGCGACTGCATGGCCTGGAGCTAAATCAAGAGTGGGCTTCAGTCAAGGTACCTTGTAACTTAGGTTTGCGCTCCAATCAGACGGAGGCCTGGCTGATGGTGTGCGAGAAAGTGACTGATTCGTAAGTTTGCGGAGGGTGGCTTACTGGGCCACATGACACCTTCGGCTCCAGCTGATCGACTCATCTTCTGGCGCACTGCAGCCGTCAAATGTCGTGAAATAATCGTGTAGGACGCTGGAAACGCCCGCCAGGGCGAAACGGCTGTCTTATAAGACCAATGCATGCCTTTTGAGGCGATTACTGCCCTTCATGTGCGACTTTAATGCGTACCTGCGTCGCTGCTACGTGGCACCTGTGCTGTACAGAACAGCGGCGGGACGGTGCGGGACGATCCTGGGCGCAGTGAAGGCGATGCTGCAACGGCTCTAGCGGGGTGTTCATGTGTGACGGTGCATGTTAGCTGCATGTCGGAGTCAGGATGGGAGGCGTCAGCTGGTCATGATCAGGATCCTTATCGTTATCGGGCCGCCCGCGACGTCATTGGACTGTTTCGGCCCCACCTTGCAAGCGATGAGTGAATGTTGGACGCGATGGATCCAAAATGGCCCCGAGAGTTTCAGCCTTTCCCTCCAGATCGCTCGCACGGCCGCGGGAGGGTGCATGTTCCTGCTTCTGTCCCGGTTGCTGCGCATGGAGGCGTTCGTAAGACAATTGCTTCGCCGCAACATCTCGCCGAAGATGGGTGTGGAGTCTCATTAGGGCGAAAGTGCGCAGCCAATTGGGTTGCGATGATGGCATTTTCCTCCAACTTTTGTGGCGCACTCCTATAGAACCATTGCGGCTTTCTTGCTTTGACTGCCGTAAGAGGAACGATTGTAAGAACGATGTCGGCCGTGCCGCAGTATTGATCCGGTCCTTGTTCGGGAGGACTCATTAGCCCAAGATCCAATCAGCACAGTAAAGACGGAGTTCACGTTGGCTTGAGTGCAGCGGGATCAGTAACAAGCTGCGCGAACCATCCAAATAACGGGAAGATCGCGGGAGCGCCGATGATCAAGGTTGCTTCCAAGGTAGCCTTGTAGCATATCCCAATCCATGTGCGAGCTTAGGGGAAGTCTCCCGTTTTGACAGCCTTGGTGTACAAGTTCTCCTCCTCTCGTAGGGACCGCAGACCGTGACTTCCAAGTTTTGACGTCTGCCTGCCTTAACACGATCGTATCAAAGACGCTCAGTTGCTCTGTCAGGATAGCTCACAGGAACTTCGTCGGCTAAAGCTTCTTACTTCGAGGGACTTCATTCCTCTCTTTCGGTGCGGCATACCGCATTAGGCCATCTACCACAGCAAGACTTCTGCTACGATTGTCCATATTGCACCTGATTCGGTTTGGAAACATACGCCCGCTACTTTCGCAATGCTCGAAGATCACACTTGCGATACACTCGAATGCCGCGCAGCGCTGCAAAAGGCAGCGCTAAACGACCACATTGGGCGGCAGCAAGAGGCAAGTCATCGCGGCGTATTTCCGATGGCGGGGTGTGTCTACCCCACTAAGTTAAGGTGTCATCACCATGCGACAGGATTCGCGACTAAGCATGAGATTAAACAGAATCCATCGCAATTTATCTTTCGTACTCTATAACCATCACATTACATCAAACTGATCGGAAAAGTGACCTTTGAAGATGCCTCTCATTGCTCAAAACGTTACAGAACGGGTCATCTTGGGGCTGATGACCTTTGGTACGTCACTACCAAGCAGCAACGACAAGATAAGCTTCGGCTAACACGCATGCAGGACCGGATGAGTCGTCTGGAGCTCGCATGACATCTCTCGATGAACTTAACAAGCATTTTGACTATTTCCAATCGAAAGGCTATAATGAGGTTGATACTGCTCGCATGTATGTGGGAGGAAAGCAGGAAGCCTACACGCGAGAGGCCAAGTGGAAGGACCGCGGTCTCACTCTAGCGACCAAAGTGTATCCCGTTGAGCTTGGAACGCACAAGCCAGAGAAGCTGAAAGAATTGTTCAACACATCGCTCAAAGAGTTAGGGACTGATTCCGTGGACATCTTCTACCTCCACGCACCAGACAAGGGCACCCCGTTTGAAGAGACACTGGGTGCCGTCAATGAGTTACACAAAGAAGGTAAATTTGTGCAGTTGGGTATCTCCAACTTCGCGGCCTGGGAGCTAGCCGAAGTCTGGAATATCTGCAATGAGCGTGGATGGGTCAAGCCGACTATTTATCAAGCAATGTACAACGCAATCAGTAAGTCTTCGCGTCGGATAAGCGTCCAGAAAATATCGTACTGACATTCCTGGAAAGCCCGTGCCATCGAGCCTGAGCTCATACCGTGCTGTCGAAAGTACAAGATTGATATTGTCATCTACAATCCTCTCGCTGGAGGACTCTTCAGTGGCAAGATCAAGTCTGCCGACATCAAACCCACAGAAGGTCGTTTCACAGAAGGTACTCGCATGGGTGATATGTACCGCGAGCGATACTTCAAGAACTCCACCTTTGAGGCCCTTAAGCTTGTCGAGGGTGCAGCAGAAAAACACAAGCTCACTCTCCTGGAGATTGCGCTTAGATGGTGCATCCACCATTCGGAGCTGAAGACTAGGGCCAAAGGTGGCAACGACGGTATAATCATCGGCGTAAGCAGCTTTTCGCAGCTTGAGGGCAATTTGGCAGATCTGGAGAAGGGCCCGTTGCCGGAGGACGTCCTGCAGACATTGGATGAGGCGTGGATGGTTGCAAAGGCAAGCGCACCGACATACTTCCGCTAGAACGGCAAAGATATGTACATTGAAGGTCAATTGTAATTACAATCCGAGAGAAGAATCCATTTAAAGCAATCTACATGGTTCCAACGGTCAATCCTCGGCCAGCAGGATTGTGGCTTATCCGCTTCTGCACGCCGAGCTGTCACCCATGTAGACACGCAACAACCTTGCCTTCATCGACTGCTTTTCTACCACGACACTCTCACCACTTATCCCGGAAAAACACACGCAGTCACTAAAGCCAACATGCCCTCCAAAGAGCGCCAAACCGCCGACGCCATCGTCCAAGCCTTCAACAACGCCGACATCCCCGCCATCATCTCCTTCCGCACCCCCACCTGCCTGCGCGTCTTCCAGCCCGCCTCGCTAAAATTCGGCTCCCAAACCAACGATCAATATCGTACCAGTCTAGAAGCTGTTCTACAAGTCTTTTCCTCGTTCAAAATCACGGTCACGGATGTGATTGAAGGTGTGTCCGAGTACCCCGCGCCAACGGACAAGAAGGATGGATTCGTGCAAAAGAAGAAGATCATCATGTATGTGGATGCGCGGGGCGATACACCGATTGGTGAGTATGTGAATCAGTATGTGTGGAAGATGGGCTTTGAAGAGAGTGGAGAGCGAGTGAACGAGTGGGAGGAATATATAGATGTGGTGAGTAGTGATGAGATGAGTATGCGCGTGTAGATGGGCTAATGTGGGTAGGGTATGGCGAAGGAGTTTTTTCCCAAGTTGCAAGCTGAGATGAAGAAGCGGGCGGAGGAGAAGGCAAAGGAAGATAGTAAGGAGTAGGTGTAAGGGCAGAATGGTTGTTGTGTTATTCGTGTTCTTTTAGAACGGAGGTGTGTACAGAGCTGTCTCTACCAGAATTCCTCCCGAGTTCTCCACCACGATCTTCAACTCCTCCAGAAACTTTGCCCATGACTTCTTGTTGAGTTCTGCAGTACTGGCGCTCCACGCAGGATACACCTTTGAGTCTTCCTGCCTTTCTCGTACCAGTTGGGCAACATCTGGGGGGCGGTTACTGTATTCCTTGTGCCGAAAGATGTTCGTTTCGGGATATAGCGCGTAGAACCGTGTCTCGAAAGACGATTTTCGCTCCTTGTTGCCAGCCACATTGCCATCGATCGCGATTTTGGCAACGCAGCCGCATTTGTCAAACTTGATAGCCCAACCCTTCTTGAAACGATAAATACCCACTCGAGCTGATGGCGTTAGTAAACAGGATGCGTACCGATTCCAAACCAGAAGACGTACAATTTTTATCGAATATGAACTTCTGAGGTTCTGGCGTGTTCTTTACATTCACGCGCGTGTAAAGTACCTCATTATTCTTGACCATGAGCTGCCATGTGCCATTCCTGTGTCTTCGTGTCATGATGGAGAGGCCTGTATCACAGATGAGTGAGTGAAAAGAAGTGCAATGATGTGGTACTGACCTTTCGTAGCGCTTGAGGTCAAATCTCGGACCTGCGCGCCAAAGTGCTCCTCCAACTCTTCTCCTTCTTCTTCTTCTTCTTCTTCCTCACCTTCTCTTTCCTCCTCCTCTTTTTCGTCCTCTTTTCCGTCCTCTTTTCTTTCCTCCACGTCTTCTTCTTCCTGATTGGGGTGTATGCTTCGCATCAAATCCCCAAGCTCAGTCTGATCGATAGGTAGAGCTTCCGGATGTTCGAGTAGTCTGGCTTCGGTCGAAGTGGGCAGTCGCAAGGTGTTGGCTAAACCTGAAGTTGTGCTTGATTTCCAGACGATTCGTAACCTCTCTGGTGCGACTAGGCGAAGGTCTAAGAATGCCACTCCCGGAATACTTGTTCGCGAAAGTTTAAGGGTAGGACTTGCTGGATTGAGCGGATCGTTGCCGATAGAGTCCCAAACAAGAGCGGGTGCTTCGTCTGGCCCACGAAATATAAGAACACGGCTTTGTTCATCGATCTGTTTCGGATTGACATATACGCCAGCGACGGTGGTCTCGAAGTATGGATAATCTGCCATATCTTGCGGATATTGCATGAGCTATTTCGTGATCGTAGTGAATCGTAAGCAGTCTCATGGATAGCGAGCTCTATATAGCAAATCCTGCTTGACATGGAATGTGCTAGAGGTTGGCAAACCATAGAATTTGGAAAGTACTAGCATTAAATCGTCACACTAAAGAAGACTATGGCGTTCATTGTAGCATCTATTAGATGCTACCAACGCGTAGGAAAGGTCCCAAGCGGAGAGAAACGGCGACCTGCTCACAGTATGCAGTCTGCGATTCGGGGAACCACGCGCGCAAGATCTCGCAAGTATCAGTGAGAAAAGTTGTGATCGTAATACCAGATGAGGAATTGAACAAAATATGGTAAGTCGTATCTGCGTGGATTTCCTGGAGGTTTGATGGTGACTTCTTTGAGGCATGTGTTGTTCGCCCGTCTTTCTAACCAATATAGATCTGCAAGGCATTCCATAGCTTATGCGACAATTTGAAACGCCCCTATGATTGATTCAGGGCTAATGTATCACAGGTCAGCCCTTCTAGAACAGGAGTTAGTTGCATGCTCAGCCTTTGAATGGAAAAATGCACAATTGGACGTGAAAAAGTGGGAGCAAGCGTAATTTCTGCAGAACCAAGTGATGAGTTTCGCTCCAATAGTTCCCTAATCTTGGAGATCTATCAGTGTTTGGCGTTAATCCTGCCCGACTTCTGCACCGCCACTCAACACTTGGTGACTAAGCTATATGCATGATCATAGTGACCATAGGGTCTTAGTTCTTTGCATAGGTTTCAACTCGTTCAGCCCCTAGCGTGTGCACCAAGAAATCGTAGAAGCCCTCCCATTGTTTGCCATTGTGAATTGCAAACGGAATAAGCCAACGATCGTAAGGTTCGCACGTCTTCTCCGAGATGCCTTCGTCAGGGTGCTCGTCAGAAGAAGGTAGGACGACAAATGCCTCAAAGATCTTGTAGCGAATCTTGGGGCGAAGTGATGGCATCCAAAGCAATCCTGAGTCGAAGAAATAAATCCTTTTACCGAACGAACTTGGACATATTGCAATGCGTGCTATAATAGTCAGAGATAACTCTTTGACCATGTTAAGAACGGCTCACAGTTCTGGTCCAAGAGAACCAACTCGTCATCGATGAACAGAGTTTTGGTTTGATTGTTCCAGGCGAACCTCACATACTCCTGACCATTGACTTTGATGGGGTTGTTCAATAGGGCGTTAATATAGCAAGAAGTTGCTTGTGAAGGCGACGGGGCATGCATAGGTCCGAAGCTGCTTGTGGTGGGACACTGTGGAAAGTTTGATGTTTGTGCGATAGCGGAGGCAACGCTGCCCGAAAGGTCGGACGTGGCATGCTGTGGCCGTGCGAAACTATCGTGAGCGATCTGAAAAGCTATGCTCTGACCCGAGTTCCTATTCAAGTCGTGCGTATCGTTCATATCGGCGTGCTGCATATCCGTCGCACCACCACCGATGCTAACGCTAGGAGGCACGACCGTACTCCGTTCAGAATTGCTTCGTGCTTGCGCGGTATGCGTCACAGAATTTGTATCGCCAGGAGCTACCATTTGTATGTCGGTACTGTATAGTTGGTCGCGCGCTCTCTGAACCGGATCGTTGAACATGGCCTGACCATTGCGCTTGTGAGACGACATGCTAGGTCTCGCAGAATTGGATATCGAGGCTTTCCGCTTCCTCCCCGCCTGACTTGCAACTGCATGTGCTTCGCTCGAGAACGCATTGTATGATCCGGAATCTAGGCCTGGTGGGAAAACCGAGGCCGTGCTAGGTAACTGTAAGGGATGATCAATATGATGAAGACCCTGCGAGTCATCCAAAAAGAAGCTGAGGGTCAATTGGGGTGCAGCAGCCGCTGGATACGTGCCACGTATGTAAGAGTTATTCAACTGGCCGTCGGATTGGCTGACCTCGGTATCGCGCGTTGGAGAGTTTGCAGCGTAGGATGTGGGATTTGTCTCGTGAACACCGATGATGGTATTCGAGCCGTAGAAGACCGGTCCTACCATCTGGTCATACGTCGTGTGTCCGATTGTACCTTCCGACTGTTGGATCGAGCGTTGCGGATCACCGATGGATGTGACATCAAGTGGGTTGGGGTCAAGCGTAAGCGCCGAGTTTACACTCGGTTGCAATTCGGACTGATTGTTGTTGACCGCAAAGTCGTATTGTTGGACCGGATCGTCATCTTGTAAGGGCATGGTGAAATAGATGCAGAGTGGAGTTCGACGCGGCCTTGGTGCTGGCCGTAAGAATGTTCGTTGGAGCGATGGAAGTTGACAAAATGGTTAGAGACTGCAGGTGGACAACAATCGATGTCAAGATCCGCAACTGAGTTTACTTGTGGTGGGAGCCTGCCTTCGCTTGCCTGCAGGTGGCCAGCACGAACGTGAATAAGGGCAGGCAAGCGCCGCGGAGCGTGTTTCGGTGTGTAAGTGCGCCTTCCTCACAATCTATACACCATCATGGTTGACTCATTACAAGAACCTGCTCATCTCCTTGGTACTGTTGCCCGGCGTGGAACTCAAAGAGTATTCGTGATAATGACTTACACATTTCATTGGCATTGCGTTAAGTCAGGCAGACAAAATTTTTCGTGGATGATTGAAAGGAGTGAAGACGAATAAGTTGGAAGACAGTCTACATTGCGTTTCTCATACAACACTAGAGAATGGCCGTGTCCTGAAGGCTGATCGAGCTGTACTCGGAGAGTACCCCAGCGGAAGCCTGCTGCGTTCAAATTACAATCTCGAAACGTTTAAATATATCGATGACGTAGAATCACGCATGACGGCTCCCGGGATTGAAGGACTTTGTCGCTTCTCGCGTGAAGGTCGATATGAGAAGACACCAATCACTTATCTTATCATCACGTGCTTGCGCGTTTTAGTGTCGACGCGCATGCGCGGTTCGTTCCGCTTCGTTGGCCATCACCTGCCGGCATGGGACGCAACGCATCCTGACGACACTGATGGACGCTCTGCTCGAGGGTCTCAATGAGGCGCAACGCAGTGCAGTAACGAGCCCAGCAAATGTCGTCCAGGTTCTTGCGCCACCGGGATCAGGCAAAACCAAAACACTCACAGCTCGCGTCGCGTACCATGTCAACCATGAGCGATTGCAACCATGGAACATTATCGTATGCACCTTCACTATAAAGGCTGCAAGAGAGATGAAAGAGAGGATCAAGGGCTTCGTTGGAGACAAGCTGGAAGCAAAGTTGATTCTGGGAACTTTCCATTCGGTCGCACGACGTTTCCTTTCTCGCTACGGACAAGAAATCGGCATCGACAAGAACTTTGGTATCGCAGACACAAATGACAGCAAAGCGATCCTCAAGCGCATAGTTACGCGCCACCAGTACACAGTCGAGCCTGGTCATGCCCGCTCGCGCATCTCTTCGCTCAAAGCCAAGGGTGTCTCTGCGGACGAATTTCGAGCGACAACGAAGAATGTCAACGATAACGAATTTGCCATGATCTACTCGTCGTACGAGGAGCATCTCAAGGCCTCCAATCTGCTCGACTATGATGATCTCCTTGTGCGCTGCGTAGAGTTGCTCAGACGACATCCATCATGTGTTTCAACCATTCAGGCTGTACTCATTGATGAATACCAGGATACGAATAACATCCAGTACGAGCTTATGAAACTCATGGCGCAGAGTACACGGCGGATAACAATTGTCGGCGATCCTGACCAAAGCATTTACAGCTTCCGCTCGGCTGAAATCAAAAACTTGTTCCGGATGCGCAATGAATTCCCGGAATCCATCGTCATCAACCTTGAGAACAACTATCGTTCTTCTGGATGTATTCTCACTTCAGCGCTGGCGGTCATCGAGCAAGATGAGAGTCGACCACAAAAAGCACTAATAGCAACGCACGGCGTTGGCGAGCCGCCCACGCTGCGCCATCTTGTCTCTGCACATGTCGAGGCAAAGTGGATAGTGGAGGAGATCCAGCGAACCAAGACGCTTTCAGCAGGATTGCTCGGGTTCAACGACTACGCCATCCTACTGCGTTCAAGCAACCTCTCCCTCCAGATCGAACGAGCTTTGGGACAGGCAGGAATGCCATATAGAATGGTTGCCGGCACGAAGTTCTTTGAGAGAGCTGAGATCAGGATTATTTTGGATTACTTGCGTGTCGTCAGCCAGCCAGAACACAACGATGCCGTGGCGCGTGTCATCAATCTTCCCTCTCGGAAAGTGGGAGACACGACAGTCAAGGCTTTACTTGAGGAGGCTGAGACTAAGAAGATCACTTTGTGGAAACTGGTGCTGGATATCGCACAGGGTACGATCAGAGCACAGAGCAAGGTGTCTGCACAAGCACAAAAGGGCATGGAGCAGTTTGTGAACGTCATCCTCACAGCCCGGGAGAAGCTGATTCCTAGTGATGGCGAGCATTGCAACCTCTTTGACCTCATCTGGCATGTGCTGAAGAAGATTGCGTTCGAGGCTTATCTCAAGCAAACGCACAAGGAGAATTGGCAGGACCGTTGGGCAAACGTCGAGGAGCTGGTGTCACAGGCGACACAAATGGCTACTGCCATGGCGAATGGAGAGGAGATCAGCGATGATGCTTTACCGGTCGTAGAAGGCATCGAGCAACGACAAGACACGGCCGCCGACATCCTTTCGAAATTTCTTGCGAACGTCACGCTTTCGAGCGTCGCAGACCAGGAGGGAGGTGATGCAGAACAAATCACAATCTCGACCATACACGCTGCGAAAGGTCTAGAGTGGCCTGTCGTCTTCATGCCTGCAGTCTACGACGGGTCCATCCCTCATTCGAGGGCTGAAGACCATGATGAGGAAAGGCGACTGCTGTATGTAGGCATGACGCGTGCGCAAGGCTTCCTCTATCTCAGCTGTCCTGTCAAACAATCAGGACAGGAGAAAACTACCCTTTCGAGATTTATCTCGGAAAAGACCGTGTTAAAGCACTTTAGCCAGCGAGGACCGGACCTAGCCTTCAAACGATCGACAGTACCGGACCTCGCAAACATTCTTCGAAGACCTTGTCCAACGATTGAGCAGCTGAACATAGCACGAGGCTCCCTCGAAAGGCTGGAAGACGATCAATATCCTGCAACGAGAGAGGAGATTGATGGTGATGAACCGACCTGGGGCGCTTCGTACGACGAGCGATTCAATGGCTCGAAACCGAGCAACGATGGGCCTCAGCAAGGCTTCAAGAGGCGAAAACTTGAGAGCTCAGGCACCTTGAATCACGAATCTGTGGCGGTAACCATGAACACGACGTCCGGATTTTCCATGGCGTCGACGACAATGCACGGCGCAAAGTCAGGCTTTACAACAGCGCGAGACCTGGGAGATCTGCAAGCTATGCAGCGAGAGGCAGAGCGGATACGGATGCTTGCCAGCGCGCAGACTGCAGAGCTTGGTCGAAGTGCATACAACAACGACAAGAAGGCGGAGAGCAAGCCTCCTCAACCCAAAAAGGTCAAGCCACGAGCAACAGGCCAAGGCGCAATCACCAGCTTCTTCAACAAGAGATCAGCCAGCACGCCGTCAGTAGACACAGAAATAGCGCCTATGCCATCGTTGCAGCGCTCACATTCGTCAACCTTGAGCACGGCTCCACTGCACGACATTTCAAACGTCCAACCACCCTCTCGATCTATCCAACCCGTCTCACTACCAAGCTACAAACTCCACAATCGCCCAATGGCAAGTAAGCCTAAACGCAGCGATCCAACCCCAGAACTCGAAAGCACCAGATATGTCCTCTTATCAAGTTCGCCCGTGAAGCCGGACCAAGATGCCACCCCGAAAGACGATACAGGGGAGCCAGAAAGTCCAGTTAAACAGTCTTCGTCCTTTACGAATGCGTCTGGCGTCAGACCGGCGTCGACGTTTCATACTACGTCGATGAATCAGGTGCAGGCGCAGAGGAAGACGTTGGGGACGAGGAGGACGATGCAGGGGTGGAGTGTGAAGCATAATTCTATGCCGAAGCCGCGGCCGTCTTGATAGGAGTCGATTGGGTTACGGCCACGACGACTTTGGTGTTTGTAGGAGAGTATGCTGAGTTTCGCATTGGGAGGCGTTGGTTCGCGTATCGTCTGGTATCTTGTAGCATTAGCACAATTGCAAGATATGGACATTTGGTAGTTGGTTTGATGTGTGTGGAATGAGTATGATGTGATGGGTATTGATACGTCGTATCGTACTGTTACAATCGCTCGCTAATTGTACAAGCTGATATGCACACATTGCTCGGGATATACATAATCCCAAGCCACAGAGTCCTTTTCGTCTCTGCCTGTCTCCAACAGAAAATAGACATGCAACAAACGAAAACATCCTCAACTCCATGAACACCTTTTGCAACCCCCAACCACCCATCCCCACACTCCATCCTAGCGAGCGTCCGGGCGAACCTAATCCCCATGAATAGCCTCCTCCTCCATCCTCACAATCCCCGCCTCCAACTCCCTAATCCTCTGCCCAACCCTTCTCCTAACCTCATCAACAACCTCCCTCCCCTCCTCCCCACCCTCAACAACATCCCTATAATACTCGAGCAACTTATCCAACTCCTCTCTCGCCGCAGCGCGATCGTCCGCTGCATACGTACTATTCTTCTCGCTCTCCTCGGCCGCGATTTCAAACTCGTCTTTCGCCGTACCGTACATGTCGCTGATCTCCTCGATGATCGCGTCCACGCGTTTCTGCGTTTCCGGCGAAAGTGGTGGCGCCGCGGGACTCGCTTCCGCCGGCCAGGCGATGCGTGTCGAGGACGTGAATGTGCGCACTGAACTCAGTGTGTGTGTTGTTGCGAAGCGCGTCCATTGGCCCGTGGGCGCTTTGACGGTTGTGTTGCGTGCTTCGTAGCGCGGGGGCGGGCTGGGGCTGCGGGAGCGGAGGTGGTGGTTTTGCGTGTAGAAGGATTGCGAGGCCGGGTATGAGGTGCGTTGGAGGGCGGTGGTGCTTGCGCGGAGGGTGGTTTGGCGGATCAGGGCGCGCAGGTGCTGGGTTCCTGACGGCATTTTGGGGGCGCTGGTGGAGTGGTAGGTTGCGCGCGAGGTGTGTGCGATTTGGCGCGCGGCGCTGCGGAGCGCGGGGGTCTTTGTGAAGAGCGCGTGAGACATTGTGGTGGGTGTGGGGTTGGAGAGAGGGTTGGTGAGATTGCGATGGGAGCCTGAGGTTTGGGGGCGGGATGTTCGGAGTTAACGTCGACATGACGGAAACGGAAGTCAGATGGGGCGGTGCTGTGGCAGTTCACATTCAGACCGGAATGCCGCATGGTCAAGAAAGGCAATGTGATGAGCTTCAATTGCTTTATTTGTGCGATGATACGTCCTTTCTCTCAAAAATATGCCTTGCCCCCTGCCAATTCTTGAGGTGAAGGTTCAGTATCCGGCAAGAACGGTATACTTCATTATCTTGCCTCCAAAGCGTCTTGGACTTTTGCTGCGAGCTCGATACCACAGCGACTTTCAATGCACACCAAGGGCGCTGCCTTGGCTGCGTCACCGCGGTCTGCAACAGCAGCTGTTCACTTGTGCTAGCCGTTTCCTTGCACTTTGCATGACCGCTGCAATGTCTTCGCATTCGTAGCAGGACAGCGCGTGCCTCCCAGCGACGACTGGGCCGTCTCGTCTCCAAAAGGGCTGCACATCTCCCGCAGCCCTCGGCCTCAGAGCGGGCCATGCACGCCATGTCCGTGCGGCAACCTCCGCTCCTCCTATCGGAGTCTATGAAGGTATCGTGGACAGCCTCCGAGATGGATGCATATCCACCATCGAGTGCACCGTGACTCTAAAAGTCCTGCTACATCTGGACTGACGAAATAGCATTTAAGTCGCAACTTCGTATGATTGAAGCTGTTACTATATAATGAATATCTCGTACGTTCGACTGGAAGAGTTGACCCTTGCGTGTCGCTAAGGGCGATGCCATGGTGTGCTCGTTGGCGATTCTTACTGCTATGAGCTGAGAAACACGTAGTCCAAGAGGATTGTGGTTTTCACTGACATTCCCCGACTGCGCATACTTGCTCACAACCTTTTGCGGTGATTGTTCTCCCAACATGTGTTAATCCATCGTAGTACTAAGGTAATTACTACGACGAACTAGGCAGTATTCTACAAGACGCCTTACTAAGCAGCTTACGAAACAAAGTGCATTACTTGATACTCTTTGGTATTGGTAGTACATGTTAATGTCTACAGCGCCGAACTTAATACAAGGCTGAAAAGGTAAGTTTGACCTTCGCTGCCAATGAACTCGACAACGCTAATAGAAACATGATCGCTTGAAAGACTGGTCATAGACGGAGTAGCCGACGAGTTCTTTTGCCCTGGAGGCAATATGCACCACTATGCAGCTGAACCCGCCATCAAGACCACCCCTCCGTCTCCCTCAAGGATCAGTTTGGCGGGTCCTCGAACGGATATCTCATCTTGGGAATATCGTTTTCGATTACTTTCAGGTCTTCCAAGATGGCAGAAACGAAAGTATTGCTGTTAGAGCTCACTGCGATCCTCTGTCGAAACTCTTCCACCTGGGCGGCCAAAGTGGTACGCGCATGGGCCGAAACCATGGCCATGTACGTTGGATAAAATTCGTCCCAGTGAGCCACGAGTCTATGTGCAAGAAACCAGTCAGTCTCACAAGCTTCGCGTGAGGTAGCAGGGTGCAGGTGGCAAACTTACCCTACTGCGGATGGAATGTGCCTCTCGATGATCCGGAGCGCTCGTCTCACAAGACTCACCGTGTTATCAGTGCGGGTCTGCAGAAGCGTAGGTGTGTAGTTAGTGTTTGTCCGATACATGCAATTCGTATATGGTGCGCTTACCATAACTTCCTCCTGGTTCACATATTGGAACACGGCACGAGTCTATCGACTGTTAGGTCTCGACAATAAATACTCGTAACAGCTGAAGGGTTCTTACCTCGTGAAACGATTCGAGAATAATTCTCGAAGCCGTGCCATTGCCTGCAACAGCTGATCTGATCCTCCTGCGCAGGACCTCGTCAGCCATACGGCGGTTGAAACCTTCTATAGCTCCCTTGGCTCTGTTAACGCCGCTCTCGAGAAAGACAAAATTGTTTGGATTTGTAGTGGATCCAAAAGCCTCGTTGAAGAGATCTGAGGGTCTCCTAATCAAGGGTGAGTTTGGGGTCAGTCTTTCGACGTTGGCGGGAAGCGCGAATTCGCCATCCCAATCGTTTGACCAGAAAGCATCGTTGCCCAATGCTGGAGTCCTGTAGACGGGTAGGCAAGAATTCAGTGTATGCTCGACATGCATATTGTATAGGTAACTTCTTACCGTGTTGGAGCGCCTCTAGGCCTTGGGTTGGACCGGCGGTCCATCGGGTGTGGTGTCCAGTGTTGACCACTAGCGGCAACGGGCGGGTAACGACTGGTGATCAAACGCTGCAAATTATGTTAATACTGCGCGAATGTATCTGAGTAAAACAGGATCCTTACTGGTACTCCATGTTCAATCTCTCCACCAGCTGGATAATCATCCGCGGATTGGTCAATTACCACCATTTCGAGGTTGCGCTGATTACACCTCCTTCCTTGCATTCTAAACCAATTGGCGGATAGATTGTATAAGTTCTGCCTGAGCCATCTCATATATGCCGCTCCAGTCGGGTGGGGGCGGTGCCTAGCTAGCATGCGAAGGCCTGTAACCGTGCGCCAGGCGTAGCCGGCTTTCCCAGCTCGTTTGGCAAGGGATGGTGTGCTGGTTCCAACCGTCGGGTTTCCAAACTCATCTTCACTGATGGGGCACAGACTTGAGTCTAGCTCGCACGTCGTTTTGTCACATTCGAGCGCTGGTGGTGGCTACAAGTTTGCAGGCTCAAAGTCAGCGCATGTCTCATAATGAAGATTGCACGGAGATGCTCTTACCGGGTCGCTGACCTTACAGCATCCGGCGAAGGACCTTCCCCCTTGCGATCGGTCAGCCAATGATCAATCGTTCGCAGGTGAAGTTCTAAGACTGGTGAATGGGGGCGAGGTCAGCCGTAGTACTCACAGGCACAAGCCAACGACCTGTCACCAATCTCATCTAAGACAACGTTGACTTCGTCCTTCTCACAATTCGAAACCGGACAGTCCGGAAGACTACCTCTCCATGAACAGGTGTTGAGAAGAGTGGTTGTCGGACAGCAGTAGTGTTCTGTCGTAGAGATGGTCAGTAAAGTATTCCAATGATCCAGTAAGACGTCAGGGGTCAATCACTTTGCCTCAAGAAGGAACAACTTTTCGATGTGAGCATGGACTTGTAGCCGACATTGCAGCTATCGCCACTAGAGCAGGTGCTTAGTAACTTCCTAATCGGAGGATCCAAGCAGACTTGGGTAGGATAGACGTACCAGTTGGTCCAGCGGCAGCCATTCGTGAGACTTTTGTAGCCAGCGGCCTCACAACAAAAGGCCTTGCCACCCCTGGAGCACTTTTTCACACTGCTTTCGGATTCATAACCGCCACCCCTATGGGAATTCAAGCCCAGTCAGTACGATCTCGAATAGCAAATGAAACATAATGGGAAAGCATAACTCACCAAGAAGAACCATGGATTTTCTGCTCCCCTGGGTGACATTGGCCGTTGCAGTCGCCACCGCTGCCGCGCCCTTCAAACCATGTTAGAAAATTCACGACTGCAAGAAATATGGCTTGACTGACATGTGCATTTTGAAGGCCAGACATTTCCTTCGCAGCAAATTGGTTTGCCACCGTTCTGTGATGAGGAGATTAGCGACCTTTTTTCCATCTTACCGTGCTCGGATTAGGCAGACAAGCGTCGACTTACTTTGCATCCGGCCTTGTCATAACCTATTGGAGGATTGCCGTTTGGACACATGACATGGAGGTTGTCAAAGTCGCTCTGACTGTAACACCCACCCTCCTTGTACAGCGAGCAGCCTTTGCCGCTGAGGGCGTTGTGGGTTTGTGCGATGGTGACGGCATTGGCCTCGAGCGCGACCGATTTGACCTCGATATGGTCGACCTTCTTATCGAGAAAGCCTGACATGGCCGAGAATTTGTCGTCGTCTGTATCCGAGGCCCAGATGAGTGCGCCGCCAAAGCCGATGCTTTGAGCCCATTCGATCTTCTGACCAAAAGTATCCTTGTCGTCGTATGATACCCACTGATTTTTGTCGAACACGAGATACTTGGCTGCAGCTTCCTTATCCCAGACAGGCTTCAGGTTCGGTGCCTGATCTAGTATCGCCTGAATCTCGTAATGCATGAGAACACCGCTCTCGCCGGAGCATACCCCGGCTTTGGCTCCTCCCTTGAAGGCACAACCTGGCGTTGAACAACTCGGGTCCGCAAGTTCGAAAGCTCGTCCATAGAAGCCGTAGCCCAGGGCAACTTGCTCTGGCTTCACTCCGACACGCCAAAGGAGCTCAGCTGCTAACTTGATCTCGGTCAGATTTGTATGACTTTGAACGATGGATCCGATAGGATTGTTGCGGTCCCTGCTCAAGAAATTAGTGTGGACTACAGATTCGGTGGCATCAGTATCGACTTACCAGACACCGTGGAGATCGTAACTCATCAAGTTGGTCCAATCAGCATATTTAAGAAGCTCCGGCACGTCAAACCACTTTAGGTACCAGTATGAAGAAGGGATCGTAAAGGACAATTCAAGCGCTCGGGGAGAACCATTGAACGCCTGACGCAATGCCTTCATCAGTAAGTTGAAGTTCGCTGTGTCTTCTTTCTTCCCACCACGATCTGGAGCTCCGGGGTATTCCCAATCGAGGTCGAGTCTGGTGGCGGTAGCAAATGTCAGTCTTTAACCTCTGGGGCAATGGGTTAATGAAATGACCAACTTACCCGTCGAAGCCCCACTTGTTGCAGAACTTCACCACATTATCAGAAAACTTCTTGCGGTTGGCCTCTGACGACGAGATCTCGCTGAGCAAAGGCTGGGTTACAGTGCCGTTGTCCGAAAATGTCCAGCCTCCAACAGAGATGAAGACCTTCAGGTCTGGGTTGTAATCCTTGGTGGCGGTGACCTCCTTGAAGAGCGCTTCGTCGGTTTTGGAGTCCATGACAACGAGCTCGTAAGAGCTAGGAGAGATGAATGCGAAAGCATAATTTAGGTGGGTAAGCTCACTGAGTGGGAGATCTGTTGGCTTCTTGTGGTTACAAGTCGAGCGATAACTCCACGACTCGTAGTAACCGATGACTAGCAGAATGTATTAACACTCTCCTTGGAATCGACGTAGTCTCACTTACTTTTACTTAGTGCCATTCCCCTCTTAGAACTGGGCGGTGTAGGGCTCAGAACACAATTCGATTGGCAACCATCGGTACAAAAGTCCTACAAAAAGTCAACATCACTGGATATCACCATCCAAGAGAGCTTTGGCTTACTTTTGTCGTGCCACAAAAGCCATGCTTACTGCAACATGTATTGAGGGGACACTTCTTGTTGGCTGGCTCCGAGTACTGACCGCACTCGGCATGAGCGTTGCAGTTCGACTGGCAGCCAGTTCCGCAATATGTTGGTCCATAACCGCAAAATCCGCTTACACCGCAGCAAGCACCATTGGCACAAGGACGTCCCTGACCACACGAGTAATCTTCCCGGCGGACAAGAGCGGAGTGATTCGTCCGTGGCGACTCGTGGTGGTGACGATGATGTTGATGATGACGCTTGTGAAGATGCTCAGGGTTTTGTAGGTCTGGAATTGATGAATCGGTTCTCAGGCTGAGTACCGGCTTGGAAATTGCCGTTGGAACATCTCTATCAACGAAGAAGACACTGGAAACGACGAGGATAAGGAACAAGGCGGAAAGCCAAGTGTAAGTCTGTCCACGGCTCAGATGGAGGTTGAGCATGGCTAAAAGCCGTATCGCTTTCTCAAATGTGCACAAAAGAGTGAAAACAGTAGGTGGTGCTGTTGATTCGATCGAGAGATTGAGGTCTTCTTCACTTATGATCTTCGTTGCATCTAGTCTACCCCTATTAAAATCGTGAGCCCACCATCCTTCAAAAGCTCAATAGTACTTTTCGAGATACTTCGTTAAACGATGGCCAAGAAACCACAAGCATACCAAGGCAAGCCTCATTCACACTCCGACAGCTGTGCCACATCTAGTTCCGGCCGTGTTCTCGAAATAGTGGTGTGGTTGCAGGATTCTGCAGGTGCCATGGACAGGGTCACCGAAGGCTTCCGCGTACCCCGAACAGAGTTTGACCAATTACATTATCACAATCGTGCTTTGTGAGAGTATTGATTGGCCAAAATCTAATCCGGGTACGCGAAAGCCCTTGGTGACCCTGTAGTCAAGAGCAAGTCCTGGACTCAGATATCTTGCTTCAATCTATCCCGCGACTCTGTCCTATCCAGCCCTATCCCGAACCCGGGGACTAGATCTGCCGAAGCCTGGCCGGGACCGGCCCCGAGAAGGTTCCGTGCGCTCCTTCAACCGAGCCTATCAGCAAGATCAGCACCAGGGGGCCCCGGCCAGCATACCACTCATCGGGCGGAAAGCTTAATACCGCCAACATTATGTATTGTCTTCTGAACTATGGAAGCACCGAAATTGGCCCTTACTTGCGGCTCGAACCGCTGTACCTCTTAATATACGAGCGGCACAGCGGCTCCGGGACACAGTGACTCATGTGGATGGCCTGACTTCCTGTTTTTGTTCGGAATAGCCCAGGCAAACACTCCACAACCTTCCTAGTGGGGTCGAGTGATCTTCAATTCCACCTGCGCAGCTGCGGCGCAGCGCCGCAGACGTACATATTTCTACGACTAAAAAAGTGCCGACAACAGTCAACAAGTCCGCTTTTGTCTCGGCTCCGATATTGTTTACTCGAGTTCAACGGGGAAAACTCTGCCCCAAAGGAATCCTCTGCACCATACCTCCGCTGGTACATGAAAAAATGGCTATCCCCTGCACGCTCTATCACATATGTACAAAAGCGTAGTCGAGTACGTGATACCACGGGATGGTACCTTGCAGATACACTAGCAGACGGGCTCGCGTGGCACTAGACCGCGTGGCACTCATCCTAGTCGATGGAGAAAAGGGGGATTGTAGGCCATCCAGGAACTTGGGAAGTGCCTGGAAGCTCTGGCCTAATCTTGAAAATATGGCTGTGATGTCCTCGCAGTAGTATATATGTAGACGAGCCATTGTATTGCGCGTTTTGGTGCCTGATGTGGCTTTCCTAACAACGAATTTGGCTAGAAAGAACTCTTCGCAATTCTTGTAACATTATAAGAACCATGAAGGTTTTTCGAACAAAGCTGCTTAACTCGCTGGCCGTCCTCACCATCAGCACCCATGCCCAACAGCTCGACGGCTACTCTCGAAGTGTCAGTTATCCGGGTCTCAGTAATGGTTGTCTCACTGCCCTCAACACAACCGTTGCAAATTGTCCTAGTCTCTTGAACACGGCTTCAATCGACAATCCGCGATTGAACTCGGAGCAGCTGACTGCGCTGTGCACTACATCATGCAGAGATGCATTGACAAACGCACGTACTACGATCAAGGCGGGTTGTTCTGCGCCCAACGATACTGTCACAGTCGACGCTGTAGTCTATCCAGGTAACATACACTCAGCAATTGCTTGAATTACGTGCTAACGTGCTACGGAGCAACGTTCATCATCGATCGATTCCGCTACACGTACGATCTTTCATGCCGGATAGACGCATCATCTGGCAGATACTGCGACGAGCTGATGTTTTCATGGCTTGCCGCGGGCAATGCGTCCACAACAGCGGCAAACTGCTCCGATTGCTCGCTTGGGTCAATGCAAACTCAGCTGAACTCTGCTTTCGGGTTTGATGAAGAGTTTGCCCAGGATTTTCAGGCCGTGAAGGCCAGTTGTGGTTCAACGGGATTTGCTTTCACAACACCCGCGGCGTACGCAGTCAGTACGAACCTTCCCGCTAGGGCCAATGATGCCAATGTCGCTTCCTGCTCAGATCCGTACGTGGTCATATCAGGTGACAGCTGCGATGCTATTGCGCTGGCTCGCCAGGTATCGATATTTTCAGTCATCAAGGCCGACGGCTTAAAAAGCGACTGTAGCAACTTAATTCCTGGCGCCTCTCTCTGTTTGCCGGCCCCTTGCACGTTGTATCGAGTGCAGGACGATGATGATTGCAAGAAAATAGTCAATGCACACAAAGGCGTCACCGGTGCCGGCCTGCTCGCATGGAACTCGAACTTGACACCGTTGTGCACGAACATCGTGGAGATGACGAGGAATTTGATTTGTGTGAGGTAAGTAGTCTTCACAACGGTCTCATACTTTGACACTGGGACTGACGAACCATTCAACATTGGATAGCCCGCCAGGCGGAAGCACCAGCGACATCACCATCACCGCCATCCCACCAACGACTACGATAATCGAAGCAACTGCCGTGCCAAAACCGACGAATGGCCATCCTAACACAACCGCAACGTGTGCGAGCTGGTACACTGTCCAGGATGGAGACTTCTGCGAGAGCATATCACTCCGACAAGGTATCGCGCTCCAAGATTTCTACTGGCTGAACCCTTCCATTGATGCCAGCTGCACCAACCTCTGGTTGTCGACGGCCTATTGCGTCCAGGCCGTTGGCGATATCAACAAATACCCCAACTACCCGTACTCGAGTTCTGCAGTCTACACCCTCACGAAGCCGGCTTACGTCACGACAACTTCTGTCTTGACACCCACTGTGCCTAGTGCGTCACCATATGTTCCTCTACCGCGTGCGCCTGGCACGAAAGCCGACTGTGAAGACTACATCGACTACATGTCTGTTGAGCCATTCCGGGACCAGTTCGAATCCGAGAACGTGCGTCTCATAACTGAGGAGATGAATAGCTGCAGCTTCGCTGCCTCCGGGTATATGGTATCTGAGGAGGATTTCCTCAACTGGAATCCTAGCTTAACGTCCATCAAACCATGTTATCTGCAAAAAGGGTATAGCTACTGCATTGTCGATAGCGTATCTAGTCATTGTGAGTATGATATGTTTGGGCCATCCAACGCTACCTCAAAGTCAAGCAGCACTGACAGTATCTTCAGCCCCGGTTGCCTATTACGGCGGTTGCCTTGCCGTAGAGAGTGGTTATCCCGGTACAATCTCTACGTGCGACTGTTACACTGTCATCATGGGATCCACCACGAATAGTAAGTTGCATCGAGTTCTTGATCGACATCTTACGATGATCTGAGCCCTTCATAAGAGTCCTCGTCGGTCCAAGAATGCTCCTGCTAACATGCTTCGCAGCCCCTCGCTGCGCACAGATCGCTGCTGACGCCGACATTGATCAGGCCGACCTGATCCGCTGGAACCCATGGGTCGGATCGGAATGCGATACAGGCCTATACAAAGATCTCGCGCTCAATGCAGAAAGGCCCGTCTGCATCGGAACGGAGTCGACGGATGTCGGTACACCTACAGCAGCTGTCCCATCCGTTGGCACCACGTCGTCCGCTCGAGCTACTACAACATCCACTGGGTTTCCTGCACCTCCTGCGCAAACCCAGGATGGCATTGCCAAGAATTGCACAAAGTACTATGTCGTGGTGGGAGGCGACGGCTGCTGGGCAATTGCAAACGCGAACGGAATTTCACTCGACCAATTCTACGCGTGGAACCCCGCCAGTGAGTTGTCTACCTTGACTTCAAATACCGCGTACCACTAGCTAATTTGTGTGCAGTTGGTGAGTGCGCGAACCTCTGGCCAGACTACGCCGTCTGCGTGCAAGCCTAACTGTGACGTATGCGGGTGTCCAAGCTGCGCCAGATCTCCGCTTTTGACCAAGACGTCTTGAAAGCTGGAAAATACTGTTTTGTCTTCGATGAACGTTTTCGGGCTTTACTTAAGAGACTTTTGCCTGTACTATTAGGGTAGGATAGCTGTTACCTATATGCCGGGCCATGCGCAAAATCGCATCCCGTTCAGTGGCCGCACTGCGGAAGTGACCCATGATTTGTTGCTTATACCAGAAGTTCTGTACACCCAAAAGATCCTCGTGCAGTGTTCTGCGCCACATATCCCTAACAGACAACGATGTGAGGAGGACGTTGGTAGAACATGTCGTCCCACGCTTGCTCGTAACCGTCCAATGCGTAGTAAAACTCAGCATTGATCATATCAGGCGCGATACGCATCCATCCTACATCCTTTTCAGTACAGCCTTCAATCGGCTCGTAAACGTCTTTGTCGCATTCATCCTCGGCGTCATCTTCTGGCTCCCAATCAGCCTTGACAATCTTGACAAAAGCTTCCGCCGACCAGCCCTTTTCCAAAAACCTGGGCAAGCTCTTCATCACCTCCTCGTCAATCTTGATGAAGTACGCGAACCGTGAAACGTCCCCGAAATCCTCGCCAGCCGGTTGTTGCGCTACTTCATCCGCAACCCACGCGCGAAATCGGTCCCGCAGCTCAGTGGTCGAAGCGCCATCTAAGCTGGCTCGATCTTCAACCCATTTCCACTCCAGACAATCGGCAATATCAGGTGCGTCTGACTCTGCGATGTCCGCGCGCGACTCGGACTCGGTGAAAGTACGAAATTGCGCCCAGGCCTTGTCGTCGGCGTAGGAGCAGCGATAAATGACCCACCCCCATTTATTAAATGGCAGAAGTGCGAGACTTTCGCGTACGCCTACATGCGCAGACATGGAATTCATGCGATACGATGAACGCGGCGGATAGATCTGGTGGACGACGAGTGGTCGAGTAGGAGTGCTGTTAGAGGGACGCAATAGAGCGTTTGCACAAAGGCTCTTTCTGAAGATCAATGATGAAGATCGAAGGAAACGTGGAAACAGATTGACAGAACCCATAAGAGCAATGCAGAGGAAAGGTGCTGCTAGTAAAAGGGAAGAGTGAGAACGCGAACTTCAGGAAATGCAGCCTTGTCACTTTACGTAAGCACGCACATGTGAGCGGCCCTTCTAGCAATACTGAGGCTCGGCGACGCTTCCAATGGTCAATTACTCTACACGAACTCGTCGAACGGTGTGATATTCAAAGCTTGGACGCCACTAACTGTTCACCCTAGTCTCGAATCGATAACTAGAGTATCGGCAGGGCGGCAGAAGCACCTAGCTAGTACTGTCACAACAGCTTGCCGGCGTTCTCCGCACTCGACTAGAATGCTAGGTTAAACTGTTGTTCAATCTTGTACAGCCCTCAGGTTGCGACATTGTGCTACGAGACAAAATCAACTTCTACTACCCACCTAATCAAGCACAAGATGACTACACCTAAGGAAGGGAAATCTAGCCCATAACATTAAAACCTGTGCCAGCGTGGACTGACCGCCAGACCGCATGTACAACTAGCATTTTCTTTTCTACCAAGAGAGTCATTAGCTCGCAATCCACACTGGAGAGGGCTATAAGAATGGTACAAACACGCCATTAGGTCGTGTCAATCTCTAGAGTAAACAAGGAGCATCTCTCATCGCTTTTCCAGTACGTTCTTGTAGTAGGTAGCTTAGCCAAGCTAAGAATGCAAATCAAGTGGAAAGACTTTAATTTGTTCGACACCTCCCTGCCAGAGGAACAGATAAAGGTCAACAACTTTAGCAGAGCGCGGCGGTGCCTGCGCAAATCGTGAAGTTCAGAGATGCTAAGGAGCGGTTCGGTATATGACTTCGCGATGCTATGAATGATCAATGCTATAAGTTATGAAAACATCTTTGCAGCAAGTTAAAAGGCAATGATTGTAGTAACGCGGTAATAATTCGGCCTAATTGGACAGAGCTTGACGCATCCAGATATGCAGCGAGCAGAACGCTGCCCATCTCGCATGTAGAGGGCGTGTAATTCGAATCTTGCAAAGCGCTCGTCCTCTGATTACTCTCGCATGCTTGGCCACCGCGTGTCCCGCCCTCAATTATGTCCACTGTGCAGCAGCCAGCCGTTTCTCTACGTCGCTCTCACTGTCAGCTTCCCATCCCCAAATCAACAGCCTTGTATTAACAAGCTACACCTTCTAAAGTCAGAATCTACTCGCTAGTTCTACAAGTCTAACAAGTGTGGCGTATGCGACAAAGACTCTGGTATTAGAGACCTAACGTCCATCGCCAGAACATCGAAGACGGTCAAGCGGCTGGACAACCCGGAAGCTCGCTTGTGCAAGCGCCGTTTTTAAATGCCGATGTGGAGCCACTCCAAGAAGTCGAGATTGATTGACACACGCTGGGCGACCCCGCTATTTGCTGCCCCGCCCACAGAACAATTTTAGTCCCACGTTCCAGCGGCAAAAGATAGCCAACACTTGCTACTACACATTTGCTGCCAACAATATAAACATCACATTTCGAAAATTAAGCATATTCTCTAGCGAGCGTAGTCTAGGTTTGTTCACCCCAATCCCTCCCAAACGACCATTCCTAACATGTTCTCAGTGGTTATGATGTCTGCTTTACATTGTTTCTATAATGCAAAGCGCAGAAGGTCGGGAGTTCGATCCTCCCCGCTCGTAAAGACGCATCTTCTTTTTGCCCTCGCAGCCTTTTGCTTTTTTTTTTGGCATTTAAGGATTAGTCGATCGGATGCTTATATTTTTTATTTACGAAGGTGTGTCGACTTATGAATGAGACCAGATGAAGTACGGACCTTGTCCCACGGGCTATCGGAGGGCTTTGTTCGTTTTAGCAGTTCCTGGCGACCGCCACGTCTCTTACAAGTGTCGCATCACACAAATAGACAATCAAGAGACTGCGAGAAATTATTTTTAGTTGCACGTGAATATATCCTGCATACATGATTAAAGATACGTTGTGACCCTCTGGGGCACTATGATACGTAGTGCACGGTCGAGTATACTTGGCCATATTAAATAATTCAGTATCAGCTATGGCTGCCATAAGGACCAACAAAAATTGATATTTGCCAAAAGAAGTGAACCAAACGTGTCGTAACAACCAGCTTACAAGATCGTCCGAGCAATAATCGTCATCTCTCGATGCTGTCTCCAACGCGATGCTCCCAAACGCCTCGCTAAGTGCATATAGCAATGCTGGATATCATATAATGAAAAAGAAGCTAGACGCCAATCCAAACCCCGTGAGAAAGCAAAAGGCTCGAGTCTACCACCATCGTCGTGAGTTCCTGCTGCTCGTCGCGCACTGTAAGCAGTGCCGCTTAGTTGACACGACCGCACACGTTCCGCAGACCTTCTTGCCACAATCGCTGCACGCGAAGGGGTTGCTCTCGACGGCGCCACCCATGTCCACGTCCATATCGACATCCATGCTGTCGTTCACACTTTGGAGTGGTGAGTCGCAGTCCTCGCAGCACGGCAACTGCGCGTCAATTTGCTGTACGCGCGGCTGCATGGAGAAGATGGGTGCTTGGACTGGCGGTGCGGGTAGTTGCTTCCAGAAGGAATGTAGGGTGGACTTTTGTGGCTTTGAAAATGTCATGGCTGGCTGTTGAGATGGAGTAGCTTCGGAGGGGACGGGCGAGGCGTCTGGGTGGTTGCGTTGCGCAGAGAAGAGTTTCTGGAGGGTGTTTTCTGAGCAGCATTAGTATGGTTCGTCATCGAGTAGCGCGTGGGTCACACATACCGTGTATAGCTCGCTCGTCTGGGCGGTTGTCGCGAAACCGCTTGCGGGTCCGGTTGCCCCAGTCGCTGCTCTTGACGCGACTGGCGCTCGCAAAGTCCCAGCCATTGCTTCGCGATGCGACATCTACGTCCATATCCATGGCTCCATCGAGTCCCACAGGAAACGGCGTGGGCGATTGGGCCTCTGGCGTCCACGCTGCGCCATAGCTGGAGACGGAGAGTGGCGAGTCGTCGGCGGATCGCTTGCGCTTGAAGCCCATGATTTCTGTTCGGGTGATGTTGTAGTGGTAGAATCTTAAGTGGTGGTGAAAGTAGATTGTGGTGGGTGCGAATGTGGTGGAGTGTTGAAGTGGAAGATGAGATGGAATGGAGCTGAGCGGAGATGCGTAATGGTGCAGATGGCTGGCAGGCGCGTCGCGTGTCCATGCTTCGCGACCGCGACGAGGGGCTCGGCATCACGAACATCGCGAACCGCAGCCACAACCTATTGTGCTTTTCCCCATTATATTGCCGAAGCGAGACCAGATAGGGCCATGTTTCTGTCCATCAATCTTTTATTCCCTCGAGTCTTCACATGGTGGAGTTCCCATGTGCAGACTAGCAGCATGACAATCGCCCTCGTAGCGCGACGGAAACTGCCACTACTGGAGAATCATGTTCAGATCGCTCCTCATACTTTCGTAATGCGCAAGGGAATGACTGTGCAATGATTTCGTTTGCTACAGCGAAGAAGGTGCTCTTGATGCGACTATTCAGGTGATGCATGATGCATGATGCATGGAGGCCGCGCCCCACCTGTGAAGCTACCCCGCGAGAGCGCGTTGGAGGTACCACCATCACTCTCGAGCCACCATCATTCTGTCCTTAAAGAGTCTCTTCTCTTCGAAACGAACTTGGACTGGCAACATGGTTACTCGTAGACCTAGCCACGCCGGCTCATGGTATACAGACAACAAGCAGCTTCTTTCACAGCAGCTGGACGGCTGGCTGGGAGCTGTACCCGCCTCAACCACGCCTATCGGTGACCTCTCATCGCAGGAGGGCGAGGTCTCCATACCCACACCAAATGCCCGAGCTATCATCGCACCGTGAGCTCTGATCGGATCGTACAGACCAAACAACAGGCTCATGGACACGCAGGCACGCTGGATACTCGTACTCCGGGCCTGCGGCTGCATGGGCCTACAAGAGTGCTGACTGGGCCAACGCGTGCGTTCAATCTTAGGAGATGGTCGAGCCTCTTACTGATGATAGACAGCAAGCGGGTCTTCTTGCTCGGGCCGTCTCATCACTACTACCTCACCGGCGCTGCCACCACCGGTTGCGACAAATACGGCACTCCATTGGGCGACCTCATCGTAGATACTGCACTCGTCAGTGAGATCAAACAAAAATGGAGCCTTGAGACCATGAGCAGAAGCGTCGACGAAGACGAGCATAGTCTCGAGATGCATCTGCCATACATCTACAAAATGCTCTCCCTGTAAGCTGCGCCCCTCCATATACATTATCCAAGCTGACGATATATGGCAGTAAGAACACTGCCTTCCAGTCCGACCCTTCATCAGTTCCCCTCGTGCCCATTATGATCGGCAACACCGACCCCTCCGCTGAAGCCCACTATGGCAGCCTTCTCGCACCCTACCTGGCCGACCCTTCGAACCTCTTCGTCATCAGCTCCGACTTCTGCCATTGGGGCTCACGGTTCCGATACACGTATTACCAGAGCCGCGACGGCGCATCAGCTACATCGCTCCGCTCGAGCTCCAAGATTGCTAAAGACTGGGCTATACACGAAAGCATTGCGGCCGTGGATCAGGAGAGCATGGATGCTGTCGAGAGCGGAAGCCATAGAGAGTTCCTGGAGCAGTTGAAGGAGACTGGAAACACGGTGTGCGGGCGCCATCCGATTGGGCTGTTCATGGCAGCTGTGGAGAAGGCGGAGGGCCTCGGCGAAGGCAAGGGCAGGTTCAAGTTCTTGCGGTATGAAAGGAGCGGATTAGTCGAGGATGTCAAGGACAGCAGTGTGTCGTACTGCAGTGCTTTTGCCGTGCTATAAGGAGTTTGCATAGCAGAGCATCAAGCAAAGGCGAATTTGCGCGCCAGCTTGGCGCGCCAGCTTCACAAATCCCAGATACATCATTCTCACTTGCGCTGCTAGAAAGCAAACCTAGGCAGGAAATCCTAAAGGGAATTATATTCGAGACACATTCAATGTCCCAGATCTCTGCCCTCTCCAATCGTCCTTCCTCAACGTGCCGCTCACAGCACACCAACGCTACACCCAACCATACCCCCCACAAACAAACAAACACCCAAACTCAACCCCCGACAATCCTGACATCACTCCCCCGTCAATCCAAACGTCAAACTCCGCAAACCCATGACGCAACCCCCCAAGCCTCGCTACCGCCCCAGCTGCTTGGCGTCCAAAAAGCTTAAATCTACCCGCTCGACAAGCGGCATGGCGCACGTCAGGGCTGAACGGAACGGACAAGCCACGCGCATCACTATTTGGTGATGGGCGGGAAAGGTGGGGAAATGAGGAATGCGCTTAGTGAATTTGGAGTCTCTGTGATGGGATTTATTATGTGGGTGTCGATCACTGGTAGGAGGAGTGTGGATTTGGATCTTGAAGGGAAATGGGAATCTGGAGTGTGATGGGATGAGATGAGTTGGAGATTAGCACTTGGCAGTTGAGCCACAACACACATGCGCAAAAGACCCAGCTATGATATGAACGTGATGTAAATCATATTAAATAATTCGATAAATAGCTAAATTGTCATGTACAAAAAATCTCTGTCGTCATAGGTATCAACAATCAAACATGCCTCATTGGACATAGTCCAGCAACTAGAGTGCTAGCTAGCGTCGGCATCGAACTCTGCCATTGTCGATCAATGACATCTGGAAAAAAAGAGTGCGATGCGCATCGAGCGTGATCAACACGTGCGCAAATCTAAGCATTGCTGCCGGCGTCGCGCGCAGCGGAGTTGTCGACCTTGTTGCGGCGTTCGCGGCCCTTGTCGGACCATGGGAAATGTGCGACGGGGATGACGAAGAAGCTGCATGACCCATTAGTATTTTTCTTGATTGGTAAAGTCAGTGCAAAGGGGAAAGGAAGGACGACTAACCTATTCGAACTATCCGCAATACCAGCAAGCGCATTATACCACGCCAAAAACGCAGCCATCAACCCAAACGCGCCACCAGCAATAATGCACTGGCCCTGCGGCTCGGCGCCGTTGTGCTGGAGGTATCCGATGCCCAGCATCAAGAAGGCGAGGTCGAGCGTGAAGAAGAGCAGGAAGAATGCAACCGTCGATCGCAGTGTGCAGATGAGTAGGATGAATGTGAAGATAAACCAACCCATGAGGTACAAGCCGAATGAGTTGAGGAAGGTTGCTTCGCCGAATTTGACGAGGCCGGATTCGATTTCGAAACCGCCGGGTGTTAGGATGATGGCGAAGGAGAGCCAGAAACCGCCGTAGGAGGAGAGCGCGGTGGCACCGAAGGTGTTTCCTACGGCCATTTCCCTTGACACGGTATTAGTATCGTATTCAGCAGGCTGGAGGTAATGTTTTGGACTTACCACATGCCGGCCAGAAGCTGCACAAGACCACCATATCCGTACGCAAGCGCAATGACAATGTTAGGATGGCCAATGTTGCGCGTGTTGACGTTGATGAGCGACAGGACAAATGTTGTCAATGCGAAAGCAGACAGTCCGAGAGGCGCGGGATTGGCAAAGTTGCTCTTGGGCGCCTTGTACAGGCCTGGTTGGAAGGAACCGCCAAATGCCTGGAGACGGAGTTCCGGGTCGTTGGTAGCGATGTGCGCAAGAGGATTGCCGCCATAGTCGTACGGTGTACGCTGCTTAGCATGTGCGCCGTTTGTTGCGTGATCGAGCGAGCTGGTGCCGTTGTGGTTCTTCTCGAGACTTGTGCCGCGCTGGTAATGTTATTAGTCTTATAGAACATAATGATGATGATGTCGACAACATACATCGACGTTGTGATGCTCTGCTGCTGTCGCCATTGTGAAGTTTGGTTCTACCCTGAAGCTTGGGATGGCTTGTGTTGAGAGTCAAGAAGTCTTGAGCTGGACACCAAGAAAAGTTGTGGTTGGAGATGGACGAGGAATGAATCTGAGTAACGAAAACCAGGCCCCAGTCTGGGGAACCCACGGCTCATATATTTACCAGCCGCGCATAGGTGGAGCGGTGGACCGACGTGTGCCATGGGCAGACTGCGTCTACCATCCTCCCCATGTCGCTCTAGCACGGCAGACTAAAAGGTCATGCAGTTAGAACCAAACAGGTACTAACATGGAACCACTAAGATCCATTCCCCATACTGCTCTCCCCAGACCGGGTAAAGAGCAACATGGGGGTGGTCCACATCTTCTCAATCAATCACCGCCTGACAAACGATAATCGTTCGAGACAGCCACTGGGAGATGGGCGATCGGCGACCAAAAAGAAGCTTGCCGAGGCCGGATGAACGCCAACAAAGACGAGTGCGGCCGGCGTATCGATCGCTGACTTGACATCTCGACATGTTCTCGTGAGCGTGCGATGACGCGGAGGAACGGACGTCGGCTTCAGCTACCACGATTGCCGGTGTGGCGCGCGACGAAACTGGAGCTTCCAAGCCTTACATCATCGTGACTTGGACACCCATGACTCTCCCTCTCTGGCGTGTTTGGGCCTTCGGAGCAGTCACCGTTCAACAATCCAACAGCCGAAGCACTGTCATCAAATCTTGTGCAGGACGGAGCCCGCTTGAGCGGTTTGGTAATTTAGCGGTGTCTGTTGCGCAGGGAGAACCTTTTTCACGCGCCCTGGTCAGAAGCACGGCATCTGCGGAGTTAGTGTGCAATTCGTGCAATTACTCTCAATTGCACAAGGCTGTCCAGGTTATTCTCAGACACGCCACGGACGGCCGTCTCTTCTGGGAGCCCTGTTGCTGCGCCCGTTGCATCAGCTGGGGTGCTGGATATGACGGCCAGCAGCAGCGGTCATCGAAGATGCTGCCAATTCCAGCAGGATGCCGCAGCGTGGCATTGGCGAATGGGTGCTGTGTAAGCAATAATTTGTCGGAGATGGCGGGAATACTCGATGCATAACCGCTGGGCGCACGGGACAGGCATGGGATGACGATGCGGTGCATGCAAATGTGCATGCAAAGTGGACGGCTAAGCTTTGTCCAAGGCTGGGCAGCAAGCCACCGGCACTTTCGCGAAAGCATGACATAACATCATCGTCCAGACGGCCTTGAGAAGCGTCGCAGCAAGCGAAAATCGATTGTGAAATGGCTGCAAACGGCCGTATTTGAATTTCAAATCTCGCATCGGATGTTTAGCGCAATCTAGAAAGGGGTTCTGCACGGTGTGGAGACTTTGCGCGTGAATTAGTGTGGCTCCGCAGAGACCCTGGGATGCGTGGGTCCACCTTGTGTGGAGCGGTTGAAAATCTCACTCTTCTCACCTGTATCCATGCTACTGCGCGATGTCGGTCACTCGGTCCAGCGGGAGCGTGATTGTCAGATCTGTTTGGAGCTGAGGTCGTGGGGAGATGTCGCCATGGCTTCGCTTTCTCAACCGCGGCCGATGTTGAGCCTTGGTATCTCAAAATCACTCCACCAGCACGCGTTCAACATCTGGCTCGCGCCCACCTTGACAGCAGCCAAAGAGTTCGGCATGCAATGCTTGAGGTCCTCCTGATGGTGCCGACAGGACTTTGCGCGCGTTTGGTTGGGTCCTGTGGAGGCGGATGCAATTGAGGCCAATGCTTCATTGACTGCGACGATCGACAATTCGATATTGTTTAGGCTAATTGCGATGTGCTGCTGCGCTGTTGGTGGATATTGAGTGGCATTGCTTGTGATGCTTCTCCGCATATGCTTTGAAACACAGACCGTAAGTGAAGAATTCAAGCTGTTCAGGTTTGAACGGGTGGCCGGAAGTCAGCAGCAGTTAGAAGCGCAGGTGCGAATGAGCTGTGTCACGTGTAATAACATCACTGAAGCTTCACGTCTGATGAAGCTTCGAACGATTCTGCCAACTCCATGAAACCAACACCACGTGGTCGAGACACAAACCACTACACCACACAATGCGCTGCTTACGCGCAATAGGAGGATTCGTCTTCAAAGATCGGGACGGACCTCAGGCCAAAACAAAGACCCACACATTACTTACAGTGACAGCTGGGACTGTTTGACGTTGGTGGAGCCTTCAGAACACAGTCTGGGGACCCCATATTGTCTGTCCCTGCGTCAAACTCACCACACGTCTGGAGCTACAAGTACAGGGTCAGGCTTTGTCAGAGTCAGCCCTTGGTGGTTGGCTACGAAACACTTCCGCGCGTTCCCGAACACGGCTCCATTCGCTATAGAAGACGCTCCAGTGGAGTGACCGGATCCCAGCACGAGCTTCTAGAAAGTCGCTGCTGAGCAATCCACGTGTCGAGACTATACAGCTCTCCGTACGCCCTTCCGAGGCTCTCCACGCGTGGTTCAATGGTCGCACTTTGAGAAAGAGGAGGTTGAACGTTGCAACAAGTCCAACAAGTATACAGGGTGGCGTTGCTTGGTGAATCCTCCCGGCTTGGTACGCTTGGCACCTCGCTCGCTACCTGTGCGAACGCCAGCAGGGCGACGACAAGGGTGAAAAAGTCCGCAATCGCACCGACTCGACTCGGACGCTGCACCTGATGAACGCTGTCCAAGTTCGCGATGTTTTCATGGTGTTGAGGCTCGAATCGAGCAGCCACTTGTGGGTACGTCATGTGTCTGCCGATCAGGGCCCCCAAAGTGCCGAGGCGGGGAGTCGCGCATCCTTCGCGACAGCTTCGCCACACTGCGAGCTGGTAGGATCGAGCTTCCTGGACCAGAGTACAAGGCAACCACAGCACTGCCCTGAGGTAACAAAGAGCCCGCGGCCACTCGCACTCGTGCTTCACAGTGTCACTCGCTTCTCGCAGTGCATCATTGATCTCTTACTTGCCTTTCGCAGCGCGATATCGCTTACTGCCCGACTTACTCCAGCATGACAGGCCACAGCTACAGCGTCGCGTCTCACGAGGACCCGGTCAGCCGCGAATACTTCCACCACTCGTCGGCGCAGCGCGTCAACACGGATGCCGTGCTTGTAGAGGCCCTGCGCAAGCAGTACCCCAATCTCGAGCTCGTCATTGTCCCGCAGCAGGTCTGCAACCTCCTCTCCTACGCCGCCTCCGGCTTCGCAAAGGCCACGCCCCTCGAAGATGCCGTCAGAGACCCCGTCTACGGCGTCGGCGTCAAGTGGCGCTTCTACCTCCCGCCCAGCAGGAGGCTGGATACGTGGCCCGGCGCCTTTGCTGAGATGGTCCTCTTCGGCAAGTTCATGTACAAGTGGAACGATCTCGAGTTCATCCTCTACATCGCCGATGGCCGCGATGGCACCGAGCCATACCCCACCGTCAGGAATCAGTACATCCTGACCGCCAACGAGCACAAGCTCGACGAGCTGCTGAAGCAGTGTGGCATCTGGGGACAGCAGCTGCACAACGAGGTCTGGGTGTTTGACCAGGGCTGGTGGCAGAAGAGCGCGGAGCTGTACAACTCAGTGCAGAAGTCGAATTGGGAAGACGTCATTCTCGACGAGGACATGAAGACGGCGCTCATCTCAGACGTGGAGAACTTCTTCAATGGACGTCAGACGTACGAGGATCTCAGGGTGCCATGGAAGCGAGGCGTCATTTACTACGGCCCTCCTGGCAACGGCAAGACCATCAGTATCAAGGCTATGATGCACATGCTGTACCAGCGCGGTACCGAAGGTGACGACAGAATGTCCGTCCCCACCCTTTACGTCCGCACGCTCGCCTCCTTTGGCGGTCCCGAGTACTCTTTGCGCCAGATCTTTTCAAAGGCTCGCGCAGAAGCCCCTTGCTACCTCGTCTTCGAAGACCTCGACTCTATTGTCAACGACAACGTGCGCTCTTACTTCCTCAACGAAGTCGATGGCCTCAAGTCAAACGATGGCATTCTCATGGTCGGCTCCACCAACCATCTTGACAGACTGGACCCTGGCATCTCAAAGCGCCCAAGTCGTTTTGACCGCAAATACTTCTTCCCGAACCCAGACTTTGACCAGCGCGTCCAATACGCCAAGTTCTGGCAGGACAAGCTTAAGAGCAACAAAGAAGTCGACTTTCCCGACAAGCTCTGCAGCAAGATCGCTGGCATAACGGACAAGTTCTCGTTCGCGTACATGCAAGAAGCTTTTGTTGCCTCACTCCTTGCTATTGCTGTTCGCGGAGGCAAAGATGAGAAGAGCACTATGCGCGAAACGCACCGCTTCGCCGGACCACAAGACCCCATGGTTCATGTGGACAAGCAGGCACGCCGTGACCACATTAAAAAGGCCGAGTTGAGTGAGAACCCTGACTTTGAGAAGCTCGAGCTCTGGGTCGAGATCCAGAAGCAAGTCAAGATTCTAAGGGAGGAGCTTGAGAGTGAGGATAAGACATCTAGCAGGGTCCAGAGCAACATCAGCACCAACTCCAACACGAACACTTTTGATTTGCCCAGCAGGCCTAGGGTAGGTATGGAGAGCCTGACACGGTACAGGGACGAGCTTGATGCTTTGTTGCATGGTAGGCGTGCGGAGTTGACGCCGTCGGAGAGATCGATTGCGGCTGTCACCGGGCAGTTCTAGGTGCGCTGTACCCTTGTTGTCGTCGCTATACTGTGGTTGCAGTTCGGATGCTAGGCGCCATTTCATCAGTCATAATGTGGATTTACTAATGCTTGTCAATTGAGATCCTACCCCCACAATCATTGCAAATTGGCGATATCAGCGAAGTATATATGTATATATACAAATATATCAGTCCATCATACACAATCTCTACGTCATCTATCATACACTCCCATTTGGCACCTGCACCGCGCCATTCTCCTTGCCCTTGCCTCCCACACTCTCCACATTCTCCCCCCAAATCTGCACCACCAATTGCTTCTTATTAATCTTGCCCATGGCATTCCGCGGAATGCTCTCCACAACCTTCATCTCCTGCGGAATCTTATAATTCGCAAGCACCTCCTTCAACGCCCTACGCATATCCATAGCACTCCACGCCTTCCCGCCCTTCCCCGCCGTCCTACCTAGCTCAGATAGCACAACCACACAAGCAACTTTCTGGCCCCACTGCTCGCTCGGCAGACCCACGACCGCAACTTCGTCAATCTGCGACAACGACAGCATTTCCCGCTCGATTTCCAGCGCAGAAACCTTCTCCCCACCCGTCTTGATAATATCCGCCGATTGCCTCCCGTGAATAAAATACATCGCGCCCCTAGCCCACTCCTGCCCACTCTTCCCCGCCCCCTCGACAACCCGGCGCACAGCTACATCGCCCGTCTTAAACCACTTCCCCTGCCCATCCTCGCCGTCAACAAACTCCTTGCTCGTCGCCGCGTCATTCTTCCAGTACGCGCGGAATATCGTCGGCCCGCGTAATTGTATCTCACCCTGTCGTTCGCGCCCCGTCGCGGGATCGATTTCCTCACCGGGTTGGATCACGGTTTGTGTTTCCGTGTCGACTAGTCGCGCTTGCACGCTGGGTAATGGCCACCCGACAGAGCCGTCGACGCGGTCGGCGAAGGATAAGCCGCAGGATAAAGCCATGCCTACTTCGGTCATGCCGTAGCGTTCGAGCAGGACGTTGCCTGCGCTGAGATCTGTCCATGCGGATTTCACGGGCGTGGGGAGTGCGGCGGAGCCGGAGATGTTGAGACGCATGTGTGTTGGGTGGAGGGCTGTTTTGGATGCGGTTTGCACGTCTGGTGAGAGGGTGGGGTGTGTGGATAGGAGGCGTGTGTAGATTGTTGGCACGACGGTTAGGAAGGTTATTGGTTTTTTCGCAGGGTTGGTAGGGGTAGGCAGGAATGGGGCGGCAAGGCGCTCCCATACTGCGGTGGCGTTGAAGGGGAAGAGGAATTCGATTGTGCTGCCTGCGAAGAGGGGTGTGAGGAGCGCGTTGACGGTGCCGTGGATGTGGTGTAGCGGGAGGACGTGTAGAAGGACGTCGTCTTTGCTATAATTCCATGCTTCGAGGAGGGATCGCGATTGTGCTGTGAGAATGTCTTGGTGCAGGAGCACGCCTTTGGGGCGACTTGTTGTGCCTGAAGTGTACAGCATCATGCCGCCCTTGTCGCTCGTGGGCTCTTCCAACGTGACGTAGTCGTCTGTTTTGCCCATCATGATCTTCTCTTGCTTGTAGTTGATTGGCTTGGTTTCCATGCCCTCCTTGAGCACATCGTCGGCATAGCCCTGGAACTTCTCTGACGAGAGGAGCATCAGCGACTCACTCTGGTCAATGATGTATCGCAGCTCATGGGCGGGGAAGGTAGGCGATAGCGGTACGGCGACTGCGTGGGCGGCGAGGATAGAGAGTAGAGTCACTATGAGCATAATCAGCATGTATGCTTCTGGAGTTGTAACAGATGAATGCGCACCTACATAGTCGTAGCCATTTTCCACCAAGAACGATATCCGCTGCCCCTCTGCGCTCTGCCCGTTGCAATTCCGCTGCAGCTTGTCCTTTGCAGCCGCGACATCATTCACCAGCTCTCCATAGGTGAACGAACGGCCCGATAACGAATGTACAACAGCTGTGCTCTGCGCGTCATGCTTCTTGATGGCCTCGAAAATGGGCAGGCGGGGTAGTGTCGATGCCATCCTGAGGGCTGTGTATGAATTATATGCAATTGGGCTCCGGTAGTGGGCGGGATCGAGTGACAGGGATAGTCTGTGTCTGGCAAGAGTGCGAGAGAAGATATTCCGCGCAAACATGGCGGTGGAAGCGCCTGGGATCAGCGCAAAAAACCGCAGGATGCAAGGCCTCGGAGTACGGCAATTCGAGCTGGGGATTTTGCCGGCGATGATTGGCGCAAATGATGCCAGTATCTTGACTTAATCACATCTCTTGCATCTTGAGAATCCCTCGACCAGCTGAAGTACGTCCTTCGCTGTGCTTGGACGGCGTTTTCTGTGTCTCCGGCGCGGTATTGTGGCTTCAATTGCTGTCTGACATGTCCAAACCTTCTTGAACGGTGACGGCATCTTTGCTCAGAATCCCCGAGGTCGTCTTGGCAGCAGCCCGGCTCACATTTCTATGGCCGACTAACACCAAACTTCCACCTCAACATTTGGCGACTCACATTGGTTCTTCAATCTCGCTAGCCCGACCCTGCACCCGTGTTGTGAATGTTCAGAAATCGAATCGGCGTCGCTGCAAAGCGTTATCTGTCAACCATGACGCAATCCGTGACTCCGATGGAAGATGCTCTGCGGGCAAAGGGAAGCGCATGACCTCGGATTCTTTTCGGACTGAGGCATTTGAAATCAATATACTGACTGCGAGTATAGATAACAGAAGCCTTGAAGCCTACGACACTGCAGATCCACAACGACTCGCACAAACATTCACATCACCAAGCCATGCAGGGAGTTACGAGCAAAGAGGTACGTAGTGCAATATGTGGAAGCGAAAATGTGCTAACGCTTTGTAGACGCATTTCCGGTACGAGGAGTATGCAGTGTGTGAGATAAGCTATCTAACAAGTCCAGTCTCGTCATCACATCCTCTGCCTTTGATGGCAAGATGCAGCTTGCGCGGCATCGCATGGTCAACACACTCATGAAAGACGAGCTTGCAAGAGAAGGCGGCATTCACGCACTGCAGCTTACAACACGGACGCCACAAGAGGAGGAAATCAGGAACCAGAAAGAGGCTGCGCAAGCTTAAGCGCATCAGATTCGACGATAGCGAGCAAGATACCCAAAGGAGCGTGAGTTCCATCAATAGACCACAGGAGCCGTTACCATTCATTCTCCGTTCTCTGGTCCGCATTTCTCATCTCATCCCAGTCTCGTCCTTTGAGCCAGTTTGTTCATTCTTCAGCCCTCATGTACCCGAATCGTCCCTCATCATTTACCCACTGTCGCGTCCATCACAGGGCCCTTTACCATTGACACAACTCGTTCGTCTACCCAAATCTTCACATCCACCTTGCTTGTTGCACCAAAACACATTGTTGTCGTTCCACCCATCCAGCACCACGAACTTGCCGCCGACCTGGCAGTAACCACAGTACAAGCCTGGGTTACTGACTTTGGCGCATTTGCATGGGTTGCTACGGACAGCGATGTCGACTTCTACGTGTTCATTAGTGATTAGGGATATGAAGTAGAGATCTAGTAAGTCAAGAGAGGAAGGGAGAGATTTTGACGTACCAGCGACTGGCTCGCGAACAGCGATATCCTCAGATGGCGTAGGGTTGGCAATGGCCGAGGAAAGAAAGAGGAGAGTCGGGACAATGGTATTGAGGAAATGCATGTTGATACCTTCTCTTCTTGTAGGGGAGTCGTATGTGCGAATTCTCAGATGGATCTGATGATTCTCTCATCCAGCACGCGATACCGCACCCTTTAAATATCCCATCCCATCCCCTCCATCCCCTCTTTCCTCCATAAACCATAACCAAATCCCTCTCTGCATCTCGTTCCTCGCATTCCCTCCCCGCTCGTCTCGCAGCACTCCATCTCCAAATCTGCAGTCCCACCCCGGCGCAGCTGGGTACCCCCAAGCCTTGCAAATTAATACGAGCCCAGCACACTAGCAGTGCTGACTACATATGTACCCAACACGACCAATTTTCGCGTAACTTTAGATTTCGGCGCGGCTAGCCCCGCATCTCGGGGAGATGCTTGTTCGTATATATCCTGTGGTACATGCACTTGTGTATTACCTTGTGTTACCGGACCATCGCTCTGCTCGCATTAGAGCACGATTCGGGCCGTCGCGTAGGAGGTTATGTCGGACGAGGAAATTGACCGATGCATGAGCGACATTTGAATTGTATCGTGAAGGGAAGGCATTGCGACGGATGCGAGGATATAGTGGTGGTGTTGATGGTGTTGATGGTGGGAAGGACTGGATTGTGGGGCTTTGGTGCATGCTGGATGGATTTGGTAGATACATGATCATGGAAGGGTGGAGCTTTGAGTTTATGTGGGTTTGCTTCTAAGGGGTCGCTTCTAAGGGGTCGGAAAGAGTTATACGATGTTGCGTTTGAGGAGTTATGCACGGTGGTGTTGGCAAGTTAGCCAGAAGTCTTCCAGACACTTGAACCGTGGCCCAATCGTGGAACATCGAAGTGAGCATGTTGGACAAGTTTGAGACGAAGAAAATATCCTCACAAATATCTTCTATACGCTGCGCGTTTCGCGCATTTGTATTCTCATTTGCAGTCCAGTTATCACTATGGAGTGAAGGTCGGACCAGGTGATCAGCACCCTGAGTTCAATTCCAGAGCAGAGCATAGATCAGACAAGAACCCAGAGCCGCATCACAGTTCCTCAAGTCTCCCAGTATTTTCTTTCAGTCTATCATCTTAAATTTTGTGCTCATGAGGTAAGTGCGTTTGGCGAGGAGGAAGAACGGCGAAAAGATTGGCACATACTGCCTTCTTACATGATGCTTATTAGAGTTTATCAATACTTAAGAATTCTGACGCATCTGGAAGCGCAAGCAGACGTGTTTGCACTATGTGGCTCCCAAACTCTTCGCTCAAACCTACTTTTCACGGTCGTGCATAGTTTTCCATAAACCCAACTCTTGATCTGACAAAGACTGTCTATGCATAAGAGCTACCGAAAGATGGGAAAGAATACGAATCGATAAAAGTACCTTGGGCCGATAAATTAAGGAAGACAAGTACAATGTGTGTGTGAGTTTACGTGCGCTGCGGAAACCCAAGAAAGGTACTCACATCACCCAACGTCTTCACACCCGACACATCTGGACCATCAAGTGATACATCTAGAATCAATTCAACAGAATGATACCCAAACGCAGCCTTATGTCCAACAACCAAGTTGACTCCTCCCCGTGTGGTACACTCAACACCGTCTCTCAAACCACGTGACTTCCACCATCCCGAGCCCCTGGCCTGGGCGCAATAACGCTCCCAATCCGCCCTTCGCAGCCCAAATCCAGCCCCAAAAAGAATCCCCACTCCAAAAACAACCCAGCTGCACATCTCTGTCCCGCACAATCGCCAAAACCTCGGATCTAGATTTGCCCTGCCAATCAAGCTCAGGGCAACTCTCCGGACCCGGATCAACAAGTAACGCGAACCAATCAGCGCGGCACTAGCTCCGCACATCAGCGTGCACGAGTCGGAATAACGTTTGGCAGATCTGCGGATCTGTGGATTTCAGATGGGAAGAGTGGACGCGGTTGCGCGGCTCTAACTTCGCGTTCCGCACATCTACAGTCCGCTGGGCGACGGCGTTGGGCATGGAGATTTTGACGTGTGCCTGATATTTGCCACGATGGTGATTAGTCGCGTGTAGGGCAGTAACCTCGGGTTCGGGTAGGTCAGGTACATGAAATATGTTTGTGGGTTTGTATTTTTGTCCTCCTTGTATCCCTACATAACTCGACGAGGATCAAAAGGTACCGACATCGAGGTTCATCCTCGCTCCTTGTCCCTGATCCTCCACTCCCGCAGTTTGATCTTCCGGACCGACTGGGAGCGCATGCTGGGATGCTGTATGCGCATTATGGTTTAAGACATTATGTATGATGGGTATAACATGGTACGTCGTAGCTTGCTGTTGTTGCTGCTTCCCTGCCCAGCACATTTTCCTTTGTTCGTTTCGCTTGTCATGTTGCGGCCAGTAAGCCTTGCTTGCTGGTGCTTTGCACTGTCTTGTATTCCCCGGCACGCCGCATTTCCTTGTGCGAACAGTAGAGCTGACGACGTACAGGTGTGTGGTGGTCGGTTCGGACGTTGCGCGTCGAGGGTCGAGGTTGCGACGCCTCGTCAGTTGACAGCCAACCGCGAATTGTGACCTTGCGAAGGCCCGACTGCGGCGACGACGACAATGCGCAAGTGCACAAGCGGCGCATCACGAACACATTTTCCTGTCACGGTCAAGTGTCGTCTAATGAGAGAAGGTTGCAACGGGTGCAGTCATTATCTGTATGGTCCTTCGCGCGACGCCGCTATCGATCGCTCCTCGTCCGTGATGTAGAAGCTCTTCGAAACCATAATGTGCATCCCCTCTTCGTCTTCGCTGCTATTCCTCGACTTCATCTTCAAGGCCTTCTCGCTCTCGTTATCGGGGGTACTCTTCTTGGTCACCTTTTTCGACTCTTTACTCGATGACTGCTGATACCCACCATTGTACCAGTTTGGCGATTTCGGAACGTCGCCATCTCCATGGCCTGACTCGTGCGAAGTGCGTGTTTCGATGACGTTTGAAAGTTTGTACACGTCGGGACGAAGGCTTTCGGACTTCTGTTGGCTGCCATAAGTTCCGGGGCTCTTGAGCGGGCCGGACTGACCAGCTCCAGATGGACGTTGTCGGGTTCCCTGGGTCGAGAATCCGAGGCGCGACATTGCGAGGAAGAAGATTGGGCGCAGGGTTGCGAGGCTGCCTGCGGTGATAGCTAGACCCTGTTCGACGGTCGACCAGATCGCGATGTCAGTTGTATCATCTGGCCATGTCAGTTGTAGTCGTTAATGGACCTTGCTCACATACACAAGAAGTCTGGCGAGTTGAACTTGACGAGATACGGGAGTCGCGCGATGACAGCTGCGCTCGCACTACAATCAATCAGCTCACATCATTGTCGAAACAGTATGGAGGATTCTTACATGCATCCCATGGCGATTAGTGGAATCAGTGCAATTTTGGCTCTTCGCTTCAGCTGTAGATTCCAAACGAGGAAACCGGGAATGATGGCGAAGGTGAAGTCCGAGATGATGCTGAAGAGGCTGTACGTGAAGGCGAGACCAACGATGAGATCGTTGGTCACACAAGCACCCGTCTGTCTGCGATTCCAGAAGTACGATATCGGATAGCACTGGAAGGTCGTCACGAAGAAGAAGGCACCTCCTGCTATCACCGAAGTGGCCATTGCTAGGTATAGGATCCATGTGTGCAGTCGCTTGACGCTGATCCGGAGAAGCAGGAATCCAATAGACATCTTCGCCAATATCATCGACCAACTGTAGAAGATATAGCAAAAATACCAGCAGTGTCTCGCTCTCTCGATGTTTCGCTGGGAAAGATCGCGGTGGTGCCGGCCCGTTCCGAACTTGACTCCAATGTTGGAAGAGACGGCATAAGCGATGAAGAATACCTGAATGAGATCAGAGTGTGAAGTGTGGATGCGAGTAAGGAATAGGTACCAAGGCAAGTCCCATAAGACAGTCATCACGGCCGAAGGCCTTTACCATCTTGAGGCGGACGAAGCATCTCAGCGTGTACGCGACGAATGCGGTTGCGACGAACGTGATATTGACCCCTACGAGTTCAGGGCCTCTGTTCGGGATGGCCATTTTTGCTGTGCTCGGAGAATTAGAACAGATGGGATGCGCGACAGCCCCAGAAATCAGATCCTAATGCGATCTCGAGGGGAGCCATTCTTTTCACTTCCCGACTCCCATGGAGCTAGACAACGGGGGGACCCGAAATGCCACGTGAAGTGGGTCTACGAAAAGCTCCTCAGCGTTGCGTCTGCAGGGCCTGGTTCAGTTTCAGGGCGACGACTTTACCAGGAACGGTTGTTTACCCGTTCAACTAGTGTGGGCACGGAAGAATGCCTAATGACCATCAAGCTACTTCTGTAGCGAACGACGCGGATCTCGAGGAAACCCAGTCCTGGAGAGGGGACATGTCGCTGGGGGCGTGCTTGGTCTTTCCCGAACGGTGCTTCTCCACCGGCAAAGGCCGGTGGCACATCATTCTCGCCCATATGCAGGTCGACGCTTGTGTGCAACCTTTCAATGGACCGCCTCCAATTGCCGAAGGTACCGTAGTTCAGATGGCATGCAGTAGCAGAAAGTTGAAACACGTCCCTGAATCGCTAGGAAACCCGTTAGAAAGTCCAGATATAGTCAGGTACTTCTAACGAACCTCCCAAAATGCGTGTGGCTGACGGACGTGCACGTGCGCGCTAACCGCGCCTGGTCTTCTCCGCAACCGATCATGCATTGCTCAAGCCGGAGCGAACCCTCGATTCAGCAACACTCGAGCTGTTCATGCTCTGGTCATCCCCTAGAGTCAGTTCATTGACACTCTTCATGCCTCGGTCCATTGAAAGAAGAGCGCGATGAACGTAAGGGACGGAGTTGTGCGCTCTGACGGCAGGTCCCCTCTTGCTGATACAGCGGTTCGCGCAACTAGTGCACGGTGACGCACGTCAAGCACATTGCAGAGTCTGGACCTGCATTGATCTACGCAGTTGTCGCGACTTTCACGATTGCTGGTCAGCTCATCTTGGCGACAAATACGAAAGTTTACGCAGTAGTTTCGCTTGTGAAATGGTCGGCTCCATGCATAGCGGAAGTAGCTCCGCGTCACTACAGCGCAATACATAAGACTTCCTAGGCCGCCCTGCGCTGACATCCAGGATCCAGGATGTCACTACCTCGTCGTTCATTCGTCCTGCGCGCTGCAAACAAGCAAGGACCAGGTGTTTCTGAGCCGGAATCCTGTTCGTCCACATTTGTGTCAAATGCGCCTTTCGCATTATTCGATATGCGCCTTTCGCAAACTGGATCTTCCGGCAGTTCTGCTCAGCCAAGTCTGCCTCGCGATCATCGAGATCTCGAGAAGAGTGGTATCCCCTTTCTTCGCACCCGTGGCGTTGTGCTGTCGCTCAAGAACACATCCTGGATCGTGGCGCATTGATACATTCGCATGTGCCGTGTGACATATCTTACATGCTGCCATGTGATACAGCATCTCGTTATTGCTAGAATCTCACCTTTGCAGCTTCGGAGACATCCCAGCGAGCCGGGTCCCGAGCCTCAACGGCGAGGTACACTTAGCCCATGAGCTTCAGATCCACCTATGGCAAACCAGAATCTGTCGCACAGCCGTTGAAACAAGCACCCCCTCATAGAGACCCTAGGTCATGAGGGTCTGGGCAATACTTTTGCTGCCGAGGCTAACTGCATGCTTGCTGCCATTTGTGCCTGGCGATGTGAATAACTTGCATCGCATCGGAACATTTCGGCACACCCAGGATCTCCCGAGCGAGCGGCGAACATCTCTAGAGAGGAGGTGATCTGTGACGACGATCTTCGCACTCTCGAACCATGGTGAGGACCTCACAGGGCCTGGTTCGGTGGCACTTCTCCGTGGTTGAGATGACTGTGACAGTCGCGGGTGAGTCGAGGTCGTATTTAGCAATGCCAGAGTATCGTCCATGGCATGACTATGCCACAATCGACTACAGATCACTTATGCAAGGCGTATCGATCGAATGTACTTGAGGCATGGGAGTGTTGATCCGCCAAGAATCGGTGAACTGAAACACTGAGCGACGGTTAGGTGCTTGGAGCTTCGAAGGGAGGCAGCATTAGCCTACCGCGCATAGCGGCTGATGTCATGGTTTTGAACCCAAGCTCTACGAATGTTTCGTGGCGCGAGACTATCTGCGCCCTGCCATCAGGATACATACCGACAACTCGAAGAACGATTCGGCCTTCTGAGAACAAGTGATGCACATCTTCGAGGCATTGTGCTGGATCTAGGAACAAGGCGTTTGTCGCTTCAGTGTGCCCCACGACAACTGATTGTTTTCCATACCCACCCTTGATTTCGGGTAGATACATGCGATATGCTTTAGGCAAGTAGTAAAGCACGAGCATGATCTCCACTCCGACTCGTTTTACTCCAAGAAAGTACATTGAAAGCGCTACCAATCAGCACGTCGCTTCAATTCACATCAAACACATAATCCTAGACATGCGTAACAGCCAGCCCTACTCGTGATCAGATGACTTACACTGGGCCAGACCCAATTCAATCCCCGCAAAACGGGTGTCTGCTAGGCGCCTTAGCCACCTGATCTGCGACTACCGCCTGCCACACCCCGCCACCAGAGCTTGAAACAAATCCTCCGGCCAGGTGGTCGAAACGGTAAAACCTGCTTGAACCCCATGCACGATCTGCCGAAGAATTGCCAGCGCACCTCATGTTGAGCTAGCGAGCAGCAACCATCAACATGGGCCCTGGTGGGGTTGTGCTTGGCGCTTCATGTCCTTGTCTTTTACCTTGACATGAATGTTTTCGTTGTTGTTACATCGCTTGAGCCTGTCAATGGAGATTCGCCACATGCTACGCTGCATTGCATGCTCCTGATGTGCCTGTACGGCAATCCTCAATGTGGGTACCAGCGGACGAAGGAAAGCGATTTTGTTAGGCTGGCAATTGATTGCCGGATTGCATTTTGACTATGGAATTACTCTTCAGGTAGTGAAGTGGTCTCCGAACATTGTGAAAGTTTTCGACCTTTACGTTGAGTGCTAGTGATTATATTCCAACGGGTTCCTTTTGTTCCATGGGCTAGAGCCTGCTTTCACACGAGCGTGAGAGTCTCCATCTTGACACCTTCCACACACAAGAAAGGCGTTGGAAGTTGAAGGAGTTCAAATGTCCCATGTTGCTCCATTCGTTGGTCCAGATACGCGTGGAACGCTTGTTGACTCGGCACGCCATCTTCATTCTTCGGGCTTAGACTTCTGTACTCCGATTGCGTCATTCTGTGTCGAAATGCAACCGATGCTTCCCAGAATCCATAGCGTTTGTACGTGATGTCGGCCTCTACTCTCGCAAGTCCTAAGCCGTAAAAGCGATACATTTCGCTGATGACAATTTCATTGTCCCTTTTGGGATCAACCCTGACTTGTGTGATCGACCTCTCGGTGGTAATCAAGGCGAGCAGTCCGGATTCCGGACACTGAAGAGTGTCGCTGGGGCAATCGAAATGAAAGCTTGAATGAGGACGAATGATTACATACTTGGATGCATCAGTTCCACCACAGTGCCCAGCCACCTTGCAAGATGCCCATTGGGATGATGCAATTTGTGCTTCTAAACTGGGGCAAAATATGGCTCTTGGGCCACTGACTATCATCTCTCGCTCTCCGAAGGATGTTATGCATGTGGGCAGCTCGAGCACGACCTTCAAGCCAGAAAAGCCGTGGTACGCTGCGGCAGGTAATCGACCCGGGGCGTGGCCTGGCCATTGAAAGTTGATCGTCTTAGCTGCATAGGTTGTCTCTTCATCATCATATGGATCAGTGTCATATCCGGCTCCAAATTCACAACTTGGGAGCGCAAACCACGACCATGATGGTGCCAAACTGCTCAACAGCCGGGCCTCAACTCTGAATCGCTCCCTTTCATCCTCATCATCGAAGGGATCCTGTCCATCATCGGCACATCGCTTCCACAGCAGACAAAAGGGCAGTGACTCCTTCCATGCGCCAGCGAGATATGTCTCTCCAGTAATAGCCTGGAATGCTTCAGCGACTGCGGAAAATGCGATTGTACTATCACCAAGTTGACTGAGACTCCTTGACTTGTATCTTTTGACCAAGGCCCACCAGCTTTTCAGCCATGGCGGAGCTTGAGGCACTAGATCATTTGGCCGACGCACGGTCATAGTAGGCATCAGTGGAGCAAGCAGTGCTTTGCCGAAGGATGAATCCGGTCTCATTAAGTGAATACGAGAGTCGTCGAGCAGCTCATCGTTGAAGCCTTCGCCGCATTCCCACATTAAATTCTCGTGACCATAAAATATTGTCCGTGGACTAAGAAGATATTCCTGGTATGTCCAAGCTCTGGTCGACCATGGCCACCCTTCTGGTTGGACCCACATGGCAGATGACATGAGTGTTGACTTTGGATGGACTGTAAGACCAAAGGCGGATTTTGTTGCCTTTCGTATGATGCAGGGGCTCCATGTTCGTGGATCTACTCGTGTTCTATCGAAGCCTGTCGACGGAGGAAAAAGGAAAGCAATGCAGAACACTGCATTGTTGTAGACAGCAGCCATCTTGGATGCCTCATTGAGCCAATCAGACTCAGAATCCTGGATTATGCAAAGGGAATCAATCCACAGGTATTTGTAACCAATGGTCCGGGTGATTCGAATGGCCTCTCTAAAGATTGCTGGTAGTTCGTCTGTTGGTATCGAGCCAATGAATTCGTCAAATCGTGACTTTACCAACCGTAGCTGTTGCGATGTATCATTCCCCCAGATGTGTGAAAGTGTGACGTAGTTGAAGTTGGCCACATCACCAACATTGCATTGTAATTTGACACCCCAAGGAACTAGCTCCAGGACTCTTGTCGGTAACTTTCGCCGTGATCCAATACTCGAACACCATGATCTACAGGTATTGTGACTGGAAAGACAGCCCTGTAGCCAACATTTGATTTGGTCCAGGTTATCAACCGCGCGGTACGGCACGTTATACCTGATTCTCGGTGAAGCAAAGATAGCGTCTCTATCGACTGTATCATCGTCAGTCTGTACCTATAAGCTGGCGTGTTTTGACAAACCAAGATAATGTGATATTGAAAGCTCGCCATAAAATTGAGGATCCTGGGCATTAACAATGACATACATGTCACCACCCCATTTTTGCAGAGAAAGAGTTACGGATTGAGTCAGCCACTGGACTGGTGTTTGCTGGCCTGAATCATCAGCCGAGCCTGGTATTATCTGTGATAGCATTTGACAGAAATGACAGCTGTCTGCTGATCCAAAGACATGTGCCACCTCGCAAAGAACATGGTCCAATTTTGTTTCATGCTGAAAGTGATCTCCTAATACTTCTGAGGGTGCCTGTTGTCGAAAGTCTAGAAGTTTCCATTCCTTGAAGCATCGCAAGCACTCTTCGCATAGTTGATGAAGCGGGACCGATCCTTGAGGACAAGGCGGCCGGCCGGAAGATACCGGGAATTGAGTAGGATCGAAGGGGTCGACGGGCATATCTGACCTGACCAACTCGTTTTCATCATGCTCAAACGACCGACATACGGAGCCTAGAGAGTTGTGGTGCGAGTACGATTGACCTGCCTCATCAAGAGACATGCTGACTGGCTGGTACGGCGAAGATGAGAAAAGGACGGGACTCGGAAGACGCTGATGCCCCTAACGGGAATTTGTAAAAGTGCAACTGTGGTCAAGTCAAATAGCATGAAGGATCTATGTTCTAACGCCCAGGTGCGGGGTAGAAGAAGGTACGCGAAGTTGCAGCCTGCTCAGTCTCGCAAGGCTGAGAAGCATGCACTGATGAGTCAGCAGCGTTATGAACAATAAGGTAATATGTGATTGGTCACGTCTGTCTATTGCTTGCTCGACCGATCTTTTATGTTTGATCGTTCTCGAATATGATCAAACCATCGCACGAGCTCGAAATACTTTTCAAGTCTGACAGACAACCTCCCAGCTGCCGTGTGTAGATCACGAAGTAGTTCTTGTAGCACCCGAACAGCTATTGAGCTATGAGCAGTTCTTCGGTTCAAACAGTGGAAGTATACGGCTGAACACATTGATTGGCCCAATAAGTGATTCAAATTCGCATGAAATCATGAATGACTCTCGAGAGCAAGTCAATGTTGCGAATAGTGGCAGATTTGACAGCTCATCCAAGCCAGTTGATGTATGTGTGAGCTATATTAATGTTACCTCTCGATCATATGTATTTTGGAGAAGTGCGGTAAGTTCACTCGGTCACGAACCTCCATGACGTTCCGACATCGCTGGCTAATTTGCTTTCGGCGCAGGATGTGAGGCCGTTTGCACGACAAACTCCTCATGGACCACGTGATGCAGTCAGTTGCTGTTGCGACTGATAGTGTGACTTTGTGATTGCCATGCAGTTTGTGGGATCAGGTAGCCGTCGCAGTGCGGTATAAATCTCCATGAAATTTCTTGTGACAACTTCTGCACCACGACCTCTCACAGCTTCGTCCACTCCACATGAGCCGATATTTGAAGCATCGACCGAAGCCAGACGAGAAAATACTAGGACGCGGAGACAAACGCTGCCCGCGAGATGAATGCGTTTATAGCACGGCAGATAATCCCGAGCGCAGCATCTTTAAGCGATTTGACTGCGAGAATCGAGAAAGCACATTTTGTCTAGCCTCGAACTGGCCTTGGTGCCCCTCGGGTGACATGGATAATCCTATACCGCCGTTGACGGCAGAAGAGTGGACGCCGACCGCACAGCGTGCTTGGTCTACCATGAGGAAGGAACGTCCTTTGTTCGAGTCACCTCGCGAGCCGCTGCCCTACTCGAGCAATCTGCATGAAGGTTACGACATGCCAGGAGAGCCAGATCCGTATGAGCTGCGTGTGCCTAGATCTAGACAAAACGCAAGGCAGGAGCAAGGCGGTGAGTCAGCCAGTTCGAGCAAGACAATATCGCAGTGGACCAGTGATAACCTTGCTTCCTCACCACTCAAGGTTCTCAAGAAGTCGCACTACGACCTTCTGGTGGATCACGATGAGAAAGACGTCCCTGTCCATGCGGACCTAAATTCAGACGACGAGAATTTGATTCGGGGCAAAAAGATTACACCTCGAAAGACGCGCACTGGTAAGTTGTTTGAGGAATTCGAAGGACAGCAGGAGGAATTGGAAAGTAACCTAGATGCTGATACTGAGACGATCATGGCGGTACCGGCAGATGAGAACGATTTGAAGTACTTCAAAGATGAGTGCTTTCAGGGTCTAGATGGTGCATGGTTGATGCGGCGCGCGGTCTAGGAGCGAGATGAGATGTGTATCTTTTGTTTCACATGTCAAATGCAGAGTGAAGTACGTGCAGCCTCACCTAGTGGATACTTCATGTACAAACCTTAATTTTACACGTTGTTGAACCCGCATGGTCAAAACGCAGGGACCGCCGTTCGTGAATCATCGTCAGAGACGTATGATCATTCATGGAAGTCCCTCCAACGATTAACTCCATCAATTACGGTTCAACAGCTCATGCAACGAACTATGAGGTTCATTCGAAGTTCCCGGTCGACTAGATGAAGCTATATTAGTGTTCCATAGATGCTGCACTTAAATTTCCGATGATGATCGCTCAACTCGCCTAAGTGCGATCAGGACAGAAACTTGTCAAGCATAATCTGCTGTGTAAGGTCAGATCCTTGCTTCTGCAAGACGACGGTGTGCGCTGCAGTGGGCAAAGGCTCCAGCGGTCGGCTTGATGATCCGTCGTCTCCAAAGTTCCGCTGAGTTCGATCGATACAACTGCTGCTAAGAACCCACATGTAACGATGCTGCAGGTCCTCCCGGCGGCGCTACGGGGCGTTGATAGATTAATATGCGCGACAGATCCCGCCACTACACGAATTGGCAATGACAGGTGGCCATCCACCCGCGTCTGACAGCACTGTTCGGTCGGAACATTCGGGAGAGTACATCTGAGTCTTCGAAGTCGAAAGACGCGTGGAACGTCTACATCCCCATTAGCCTCTTTGATTCGGAACGGAGATTTGTTGCTCCCCGTCAGATCTTCAACGTGCACACCGCACTGGCGTCCCCGGACCGTTCAGCCGAGAATTCTTCTTTATCGCCGCCTCATCAATCCTAGATTCTATCAGCAATACAACCCACTATACTCTTTGCGTGCCGTCGCCTAAGCTCGCTTTCGCTGAAACGAGCGCCTATGGGTCGCGCACATCGTAAATGAGCTTCAATGAGCTGTTGGGATTGCAGAAGACGTACCCGAACGTACCGTACGACCGAAAGGACAATGCGAGGGCACGGAAAGGATCCAGGAGATGAAGATATGTACCTGCGCGTGCCGTGATGTTGCAGCGCTCTCTGCTTCTTCATCCGCAGCATTCCATCCCGTCTTTTCCTCCGCGGCACCAGGTCGAGTTGATTGGCATCGCAACGACGTTCGCAATACCGCATAAAGAGCTGTGCATGTTGGATTAGGTAGAGTCGATTGCGATCAAGACACGGGCGACTCTCGGGCGGGTCAAAGACACCGAGCGGCGGCTCATCGGGACGTTACTCGAAAATGGGAGCGACGCTATCCAAATTGTGGGCCTCGCTCAGAAGCGCGTTGTCTGGCAGTGCACCCGCGGGAAAGAGCGGCTCGCATCATCAAAACACAAACACCGCTGCGAAGGACATTGAGAGTGGAACAAACTCGCCCACAAGGACGACAGACGTTGCAATGCCCGAGGTTAAGAAATACGAGATCACTGAGGTATGTTGATGCGGCTCCTTTGAGGTGGGATGGTGGGGGAGTGCCCCGCTGAAGTCATTCACCGAACACGAGGCTGCGCGACACCGTGGCATTGCGTTCAGTGGACGCGCCACAAGACGCCGCATATTTTGATGTCTCGGCGGCGTTCCTCCAGATGCGAACAGTATTGACAGCATTGCACTCACGTACTTCACATCTTTCCGGCCATTATTTACACAGCAATTCATCCCGTCACATTGTCGCCCGTTCACCCCAGGAATCAGATCCGAGAAATCAATTGCTAACGATATCACAGCCATGGCTCCGGCTCAACTGCGGACTGGGTGAAGGCCCCTTCTGGGAAGAAGACACCAACTCACTTCGCTTCCTCGATGTTGTAAAGCAAACAGTCCACCGCGTGGATCTCAACGCCGGCCCATCAAGCCACAAGGTCATCAGGGAGTTCGACATCTCAATAGGGTACACCATGAAACCTCACATCCCAAAATTACCCCTTGCTAACACCTTCAAGATGCACAGCCGACATCGAAGGCAACCCCTCCGAATTCGCCTTCGCCGGCAAATACGGCTTCGGCATCGCCAACAAACAGACGGGCGAATACCGCTGGATCAAAAAAGTCTGGACCGACGACGAAAAAGCCGCCGGCAAGCCCGAAAAATACCGCGGCAACGACGGCGCCGTCGACTCCCAGGGTCGTTTCTGGGCGGGCTTCATGTTCGACCCCTTGACCTCCGCATGGGCAACCGAAGGCGCAGTATTCCGTCTCAACACCGACGGCAGCCTCGACCGACCCATGAACAACATCACCATCCCCAACGGCACGACATGGAACGCGGCTGACAACACGCTTTACTGGGCTGATAGTCCGTTCAAGACTATTTACCAATTCGATTACGATGTCGCGACCGGCGCGATAAGCAATAAGCGTCCGTTCTTCACTATGCCGGAGGATAAACGCTACGGCGAGGGCGCTGTGCCGGATGGTCATTGTATCGATGAGGAGGGGTATATGTGGACTGCGCTGCATGGTGGAAGTCATGTTCTGCGTATTTCCCCAGAGGGTGAAATTGTCGCGGAGATAAAGGTTCCCACGCAACAACCTACTTGCCCGTGCTTCTGCGGGGATGAGCTTTTCATCACGTCTGCGGGTGGGACTGGTGGGACGGATGGAAAGGGTGTGGATGAGTTTGCGGGAAGCGTGTTTAAGATCAATGTTGGTGTGCGTGGGTTGAAGAGGTTCAAGTATAAGGGTGGTGTGGAGGCTGAGGTGGAGAGGTGAAGGTAGGGTGGTGGTGGGGAAGAGTAGAGTTGTAGCGAAATTGAAGGTGGTTCTTTTTGCAAGCGAGATGATTTAAAGTGACTTTGGCAATCATGGTAGGGTAACGAAATGACTCTATGGAAGGAAAGTATCTCCTCAAGACTTCTGACAAGGTCTGTATACTTTTGTGCATGGTTGAAATTCGGACTGATCGGAATTTGATGAGACGAACTGATATATGCACAGCAACATCAATTGATTGTTCTTGTAGATAGGAAAGTACGCCGCCTAAATTAATCCATAGCTCGAATCAAGAAGTCGTGTTCCTTAACTAAAAGTAGAAGCTCGCCATTCTTCCAATGTCTTACGTGCACACGTCAAGGGTTACCATGATGCTGTTTTGACCAGACAATAGCAGATCTTTCGCAATGATACAACGAGTAAAGACATCGTCGTCACGATGCTGGATAATACATCACTTGGATGTGATATATTCAGTCTCTGGTTCTCAGACAAGTTGCATTCTATATAATACCCACATCCCTCAATCAAATACAGCACGAACAATCATTACAACTCGCATCCCTAATCGCCGGCGGCACAGCACACGTCTTCTGCGGCGCATACGGCAACGTCGTACTCGGCGGCTTCTCACCATTTATCGTCGTTGCCTTCACAAGAACAGGGATCGCGGAGCCAGTGCTGAGGCTGAAGACGCGGTGTCCAAGAACTAATTCGTACGAAGCACATTAGTTGCATTCCCATCATACGTGATATAAAGGAGGGATGATAACTTACCGCGCAACAAACTCGCAATTTCGCCCGAATGCGAACTAATAGAAATATACGTGCTCTCATCGCTCGTGAAGATATCATCCAGAACAACTTTGGAACGCGCATCCTGGTTATCGCGCGGCTCGGCGAAGAGGGGAGTCCAATACGGATCGGTCTCTGGGAATCCCTTTTCGAATTTAAATCCAGAGAAATTCTGCTTGATGTATGATTTCGTGCTGCGGCGATCACATGTATGCGCACTAATACCCTCGCGCAGGAATTCTTTGATGACGGGGATAAACGGGTTTTTGCGCGGTAAGTCCAGACCCGTGAATGTTAATTTCGCAGTATCTAGACAGCGATACAATGGGCTTGAGTAGTACGTTTCCGGCGGCGTAATCTTATCGTCTTTGATCAAGTGTGCCCAGAACTTGTTCACGCGGAGAGCCTGCTGGACGCCGACGTCGGTTAGTTTTGCATCTGCCCATGTGACGGTTGCGTTGCCGTCGAGTTCAGACCAGTAGCAGTTCCAGGCTGGTGTGCCGAAGTAGGACTCGGCGGCGTTGTGGAAGCCCTCGCCGTGGCGGCCCATGAAAAGGAGCGAGTAGCGCTCGTTGCGGGGGGATTTTTTGTTCAGGGTGGAGATGTAGTGTGCGAGACGCTGCCATTGGGAAGAGTGTGCACGATCTGGGCATGAGGAGTCGGAGGGGTAGGTGCGGTTGATGAGGCCGAAATTGGAGCCGATGAAGTCGAAGCCTGAGGCAACGGTGGCTGGGTCGTCTTGTTGGAAGATGCCAGTGACGACGGTGTAGTTGAGGTGTTTGGGGTGTGACGAGGCGAGGACTGTTGATGCTGCGGCGAAGATGCCTGATAGAAGGCACGAGGCGCGCATTGTGAACAAGATAGTGGTCACGATAATAGTACCGAGTCTCTGTAACAGCTAATGTCTCGGATTCGAGCTTCTTATGAGCGTTGAAAAGCTTCTTGAAGCCTTGCCGTGCGTGCAACCGTTGCTGGTGGCAAACCTAGCATCGTGAGGCTGACAGCCAATCACCAAGAAACGTGATCGGATATACTGCCCGTCACGGCATGGCTTAGGTAAATACTCCGCGACCTTCCTCTCTTGAGGCAGTTGGCAGCTGCAGGGCTACAATACTCGCGGCGAAAAGAAGATCCGTGTTGCGGGCGAGCAGTCGTGCCGTGCATGGTCATGGTGATTGGGACGACTTGAGGGTGGAGCTCAATGGGCACAAGGGCGTTAGTGGATATGGTAAGCTTCACGTGAACTACACATCTCAAATCTCCTGGGATGATGAAGCTTGCTGCTACAGCCGCAAGGCACATCTGGTAGCGGATTGGGAAACATGTGAAAGAATGTTGGCGAAGGATGTTGTGCATGTCCGACCCTGCCAAGAACCACCGCGCCTCGGCTACACTTGCCCTGCGGTGACGGGCGCGGGCTCCACAAAAAAGTCGAAGCTGTTGATGAGCTCAATGGCCGTGCAATTGCGACAGCATCAACACCGCGACAATGTTTGAAAATGTGTGCGCCATCCCGCTCGACTACGAGTTGTTTGCGCAGGCAATTCACCCACATGAGCCAATTGTGGCGGTAGGACTGGCATCCGGACACGTGCAGACATACCGGCTCCCTGCTGGCGCGAGCGACGACAGCGACAACGAGAAGCCGGCGTCGGAGAACGGCTATGGGCACATTGAGACGGCGTGGAGGACGCGGCGACACAAGGGAAGCTGTCGCACGCTTGGCTACAGCCTCGACGGGTCATCGCTGTACTCGGCAGGCACTGATGGCATCGTCAAGGTCGCCGACTCTGCGACGGGCCAGGTGACGGCCAAGATTGCAGTCCCCCTAGACCCGTGAGCCTCCAGTATCCCCTAGAAGAAACCATGTGCACGACTCACGCCACGCAGAGCCAACAATGGCATCGATGCGCCCACCCTCGTCCACGCCCTGTCGCCGCAGTCGCTCATCCTCGCGACCGACTCGTCCGCGCTGCACATCTACGATATCCGAGACCTGGGCGCAAAGTCGGCGCTCAAGCCCCAGGCCACGCACCGCCCTCATGATGACTACGTCTCGTCCCTCACACCACTACCCCCGACCGAAGCGAGTACCAGCGGCTTCAGCAAGCAATGGGTCACCACCGGCGGCAGCACATTGGCAGTCACCGATCTCAGAAGAGGCGTCATGGTGCGCAGCGAGGACCAAGAGGAGGAGCTGCTCAGCTCCATCATGGTGACGGGCCTATCAAAGAAGGGCACAAGTGTTGGCGAGAAGGTGCTGGTCGGCGGCGGCAATGGCGTCCTCACGCTGTGGGAACGTGGCGTGTGGGACGACCAAGACGAGCGCATCACCGTCGACCGCTCCAAGGGAGGCGGCGAGAGCTTGGATGCCCTCACCCTGCTGCCTGAGGGTGTTGGTCCGCGGGGCAGGATAGCTGCCGTCGGCTTGGGCAACGGCGGGATTCGCTTCGTCAAGCTCGGCCCGAACAAGGTTGTCGATGAGCTCAAGCACGATGAGCTGTCCCAGGAAGGCGTCATTGGTCTCGGCTTCGACGTCACCGGGCGACTGATTAGCGGTGGAGGAAAGACGGTCAAGGTGTGGGGCGAGAAGACATGGCAGGATATTTCAGAAGAAGAAGCCGAGGACGATGAGGAAGAGGACGAGGCAGCGGAGGAGATGGAGGAGATACCCACCAACGGCAAGCGCGAGCACGAAAGTGACTCCGACAAGGATAGCGATGAGGACATGGAAGAAAGCAGCGAAGAGGAGCAGAAGCAGAAGCGAAAGAAACGGAAGAAGGGCAAGGGAAAGAAGCAGCAGCAGAAGGGTCACGGAATTCTGCAATTTTCGGGGTTGGCCTGAAGGACCACGGCTTCATCAACAGAATACATCGTACGCGCCCTAGCACGGGCAGTCACGACCGCGTTGTGTTGGCTTCGGGAAGGAACAAGGAACGGGAGAATGCTGAGCGCTTCACCTCCACCACATCAGCATGGCCATGAATACCCACACCGCAGCTTGCTAATCCACGTCTGCTCGATTGCCATTCGTCTGCTTCCTTCATGTCTTTTGTGAACTGCGACTTCCTTTTTGAGTAATGTTTTGCCAAGGCTTTTGGCCGAGCTGAAATGTCAGCATGGGCCCAGGGCTCACCGCAGAACCTTCGACTTGGTTTGTTTGCTTGATTGACTCTATTATATTTTAAGTACCATGACCAGCAGAAATTGGGTTCCCCATCACATCGATCGGCCGGTCGAGCATGGAAAAGACTGCGCGCGTTTGTCGAACAAGGAAGGTACGAGTGTCCTGCCCCACTTCTGCCACAACCTCGCTCATGAAGCCAGATATCTGCAATTGCTTTCTTTCGTGGGATCAGGAAGCGCTCGCAGCGACCTCGACTTTCCAGCCAGCTACTGCGGATGGTCCGCGCGACGTTAATGGAACCTTCGATGAATTTGATCAGGCAGCCATCAAGCATTTCATAGACAGTAAAACTCGTCCGATGACTGAAAGTCCAAACCAAAACTCTGCAGAACTGTACCAGCCGTTGGGCGATGGAGAGATTCGCGTTCTGGAACTCCATGCCGGTCAACCAGGCACTCTCCTCCGTGGGAGCTTACATGCAGTCAGTGTCGACTTCGTCCATCCCTCGCAAACCAAGCATGAACAGGCCGGAGGTAGCGGCAGCGGTCTGACGTACACTAGACACACTAACCACGCCATATCGCTCGCAACTGGTAAGCCGGTCTGGTACACAGCATTAAGCTATGTTTGGGGCGTTCCGGTCTTCGATCAAGCCATACAATTTGCGCAAAAGTCGGTAGCAATTACAACCAGTCTTGCTACGGCTCTGCATCGTCTGCGATCGACCCAACATAGTATCTTCTTATGGATTGATCAGATCTGCATCAATCAGCCGGATATCAAAGAGAAGGAGCAACAGATTCCTTTGATGGGTTTAATCTACACACATGCAACCAATACAATCATCTGGCTGGGCGACGAGGACGGCCAGGATCCCAACCTGGCATTCGATGTCATGGAACAGATCTATGCACGATTGCAGATGAGTGATCTCAAAATCACGCCTCGAGATTTTGAAAGGCTAGACTTTCCGCCAGCTGAACACGGAGCATGGCTGGCGATCCACCAACTACTCTCGAGACCGTGGCTCCGACGGCTTTGGACGTAAGTTGGTGTTTGCGTGAGGTTTTGCTAGCATCGTGCTGACTCTATTCATCGAAGCATTCAAGAAGCCGTATTATCCAGGAACCTCTTTGTCAAATGTGGTGCAACCGCAGTCTGCTGGGATGACCTCGCAGCATGGTGCTACGTTCTGGAACAGTGTGGCTTATTGCAGTGGCTAGAGAAGGCCGAGTTCTCCACCCAACACGATCTTGCCATAACGGACTCGATGCATCTCTCCTTGTCCGGTGGTGCCACAATCAATTCACTACAAGCTGATCGCTTGCAGAGCTTGATGTTGCAGGAAAAAGAGTACTTGCTGAATAGCCTGGTTCGAACGAGGTATGCTCAAGCTACGGAGCCCAAAGACAAGATCTACGGTGTACTCGGTATTACAAGCGCGAAGATCACACCGGATTATTCTGCATCCAAGAGCGCGAGAGATGTCTACCACGAGGCATGCCTGACACAAACACCGGACCTGGCGTTCGAGATTCTTAGTTGTATTGACCACGACGAGCCATTGACGCCCTCTTGGATTCCGGATTGGAGTAGTCCCCGTGCGACTGAGGCACTTGGCTACTCGACTAAAGCATGGACACTGTATCAATGTGGGTCGAAGGCCACTCCTGGTGACAAAGCGTTTGCGGGTATACCTAATACAGTTTCTGTGAGCGAAGACAAACAACAACTCACCCTCCCTGGCGTAATTTTCGACACTGTCAAAGAATTAGGGAGCATCCTCAGCGAACCAAACCTAGACATTGACAATCCTGAGACTGGCAATAGCACTTGGCCCTCGTGGGCGCACCTTGTCAAAGCTGCTTGTGAAAAGGAAGACTACTCTTTCCCTTACACCTCCGTGTATGATGCTTTCTGGAGAACCCTTCTTGCAGGACGAGACAGCTCAGGCACCGCCATTCCCACACAGGAACACAGCGATGTTTTCAGCCTCGTTCTCGACTCAACGACCGGCCAAATGCCCTCCCTTCCAGGGCAAACGTACAGTCCACGACGTCAAAAGGGGTTCTTCACACTCGAGAGCCTTCGAACACGGAAGCCGGCAAAGACTTTGGAAGATCTGCGAGCTGCATTTCGAGCTGCTTCGACCATGCGACGCTTCGCCATCACCACAAAGGGCTATTTCGCACTGGTGCCGAGAGGGACGCGAGAAGGCGATGCTGTTGTTGTCTTCGACAAAGCCTGTGTGCCTTTCATTGTTAGATTGATGACGAACAAGTACGGCAGCACCCACCTGTACCAACTGCTTGGAGAGACGTATGTGCATGGTATCATGCAAGGCCAAGTCTTTGATATGCCTGACCTGAATTTCGAGGATGTGGTCTTGGCCTGAGGAGTCATCTGCCGGTGGCATATCGCTGCACGACTACGGCAGCAACCCTACTTCCGATCGATGAGAAGCAATCGCAGCCAATAATCCCAAGCTACTCCACGCCACAACACCCAGGCTTGGTATTCTTGAACCATAAGGCAAACATATCTACCAGGTCACACGCAAGCCATTTCATTTGAACGCGACTTGTTCCCCGTTTTTCTTGGGGCGAGTAATCTATACCCGGTTAAGCCATTGGCTAAAGACAAGCTCGCTTAGCTTCACGAAGAATGTTCGACACGCCTTCCATATTGCTTAATCTACAAGTGCCGCACCGTCACTTCCACGGCCCTCCGACCTCCGCTTTGCGTTTGGTATCGTTGCACTTTGTCTCGAAGGCAGTGGGGCGGGGATGTCGTGTCACGACATGTAACTGGCGGACACGAGAACCAAGCTCCGTTTATCTGGGGTGCAGCATGGGCTTGACCAAATTTGGTAATTAATGCGTTGCATCATGGATGCTCGATGAAAGGACCAAGGCCTGACCTTGGGCCTGGAGGTCAAGAATTTCCAAGGCTTGCCAGCTCTTTATAAACGCGCTCGAAACTACGCAAAACGACTCATCCAAGCACCCAGCTCACAACCCCCGACATCCACCATGAAGTTCTCAACACCCCTCATCCTTGCCGCAGCGGCCTCGTCCGTCTCAGCACACACCATCTTCCTCTCCGTCAACGACGGCAAGGTCGGCGACGGCGTCCGCGTCCCTTCCTACGACGGCCCCATCAACGACGTCTCCTCCAACGACATCGTCTGCAATGGCGGGCCCAACCCCACGCAGAAAACCAGCACAGTCATCACACTCCAAGCCGGCTCGACTGCACAACTGATCTGGCGCCACACGCTCCAGTCCGGTCCCTCGGACGTGATTGACTCCTCACACAAGGGCCCCGTCATGGCGTATCTCAAGAAAGTCACTGACGCAAAGACCGATACTGGTATCGGCGGTGGATGGTTCAAGGTCCGTCATGTCATGTCGAACCCTTATTTTCGAGGGTTTGTGAGTTGATTGGTTTGATATAGATCCAACAAGATGCCTTTGACGGCACAAAATGGGGCGTCGACCGCCTCATTGCAAACCAAGGCGTGCAGACCGTTACGATCCCCAAGTGCATTGCGCCGGGGCAGTACCTTCTTCGCGGCGAATTGATTGCGCTACACTCTGCTAGTTCGTCTATGGGGGCGCAGTTTTATATGGTACGTCCCAAAATCCCTCATCTCATTTCCCCTGCCACAAAAATTCCCCTTGTGTCCCCTTGTCCTCATCCCAAACGTCTCGTCCCCATCCCAAATTTCTGAGAATATGCACAATGGGATTATGGGATTGTGCTGATAAGAAAATAGGAGTGCGCACAAATCAACATCATCGGCGGCGAAGCCAGCAAGACGCCCGCGACGGTTAGCTTTCCGGGCGCGTACAAGCAGAACGACGTCGGTATTATATATAATCTTTATAATGGCCAGAAGACGTATACGTCGCCTGGACCCGCGGTGTTTTCTTGCTAAACAACCCACAACCCGTGATTGCAGAGGTGGGGGAGGTGAATTGGAAAGAAAGAAGGGAGAGAAGGAAGGGGTTTGAGGAGTTGAGGTGATGGATTGGGGAAGAGGGAGGATGGGGGGTTCTTTGTATATATTCATGGCATGATTTAGGAGACACAGATTTGCATTAGTAGCGAATTGTACATTTGGGAATGTTAGATTTATTATCATGAAGCATACATATGATAACGTTTTATACTCCTTGCGAGTTGGGCCATCGCATTCATGCAGTGCAGGACCTTTACTTAACCTATATATACACGTACAAGTTGCTGTCAATAAAACTCGCCATGTGGAGTGGGGATGCTCGGCTTAGATAACCTTACCAGAGTGTATGGGTGCATGATCGATAAATAGTGAGAGCGAGTGTGGACAGTAGGAGGGGTATATGTACACACTGTTTAGTCTATAGAGGTAAGGTGTGTGTATAGATGGATGGTGCAAGCGCCTAGCGCGTGATCCTGATGCATTGGCAGGGGTTTGGTTCGTGTAGGGGTTGGGAAATGAGGGAGAGGGGGAAACGGAGGAGGGGTTGGAGAAGGCTGCGGAATGGGCATGAGGTGATGGACTGGATCGGAAGTCCGTTTTTTCTTTGGTTGGTACGCAGGGTTTGGGGAAGATGAGAATTAGTAGGATTAATTAGGGTAGTTGTGCGATTCTTGGAGTAGAGGATGTGTAGATAGTATACTTTAGAGGTTGAATATTGCTTTTCGTAAAGTAGTGGAAGGGAAGACTGGTGCTTGCTTTTGGTATGGTGCCAAGCGCGATAATGGGTTGTGGAAGGATGGTTGGACAGTGGTGAGGGGATATTTGAGTAGCTGTCGAGACTGGATGATGAGTCTAAGGGAGTTTCTGCGCGACGGGCGTGTACTTTGTAAAGACAACATCGTTCCCCGTTACGCTATATGATTGGATTCTTGGTACTTCGCTGGAACAACCTTCAGAATAGAAGAGCGAGATGGTGGATTTACATGCGACCGGCAAAAGCGAGCATGTTAGGAAGGGTTATTTTTGCGGAAGAAACTGGATCCATGGAGCCTTTTATAGATAAGGGCTTTGTGCTGAGTAAATCGAAGTAGCTTTTCATCCCAACATTCTTGCCTTCTCAAAGATTCCAGAAGATGTCTGGCTCTTCTCCAGCCCGTGCCAGACGTGCATTCAGAAAGAAGGTGGGCAGAGTTCTCAAAGTGTTTTTTTTTTCGCGCATCATCGTCTTGTCTGGATATGACAAAGCCACTTCATCGTCGAAAAATGGGGAGACGTTATCGACATTGGGAAAAGGTCAGGGTCCGAAGATTACCTACCCTAACGTGACATAAGGGGGTACATTCGCGCCTCCAAACCTAATCTTGCTAGATAAGCTTCACAGGCAATAGTAAGAAGAGGTGAGTATTTTGTCGGCGAGGCCGGTGTTGCAGGTACGTCCGATTGACATAATCTCCGTCTGTTATTAATGCCCGCGTCGTCGATGACCAGGAGCAGAATTGCCTTGAAAGCTGGTTCGCTCGTTATGTAAGCGTAGAACAACTTCCCGCCACTTCGCACCGGGAATTTCTCGCACGATATGATCTGTGTATAGCTTGGCTTTTGATATGCAAAAATTGCCTAAGGAGGCCTGAGTGAATAGAGATTACATAAATAGGACCTTATTACCCCAACACGTCTTTGTGTTTTGGCGCTTTGTATTTGGATACTGAGTTTGACTTTGCTGGCGGTATGTTGTGCCTGATGTGGTGCGAGTATGGGGCATTGCGTGCAGAGCGGACCCGTTCGATAAAGGCTGCATGATGTTGCAGATGGCTGCATTAGGTTTGTGGCTATGACAAAGCAGCGTGAGATTGCCGTCAGACGCAATCTCACCTTTTTGTTCTCTCTTCGCACCATTGACGTATGGCAGTTGAGACACGATCAGTCCATCACGGGCCCCCAGGGACATTTAGGACGCCGCGCCAACTGTCTGGCAGATGGCCTACCACAAACACAACTCAGGTAGGCTCCAAGGCTATAGCCCTGGTGTATCCGGTCTTTTGAGGGAGATGAAGTTCACTATGATCGATTGCTGACATGCTGTTTAAAAGGTTTCACGTCAACCGTCGCTGATGCGCGCCCCACGTCCGTCGAACCCTTCGAGTTAAGCAACGATAGCGATGGCGGGATTGTTTTGGCCGCCGTTAAATATGACCATGTCACACAAGACTGGTCTGATGATGATGTGAAAGCAAAGGCTGTCAATTGGAAGCCTGGGCTAGAAACCAAGAGTCTGCGACAAGGCTTGGATTGGTGTGACCGATGATTTCATCTTGATTTTGGAGCCGATAAATATGTTCCGCTTCATCGCGGTCACTTGCTTAGCCACGGAGCGCAAGGTAGGCGTTGCTTCAATCAGTAAGCCAAGTAAACTGTTAACGAGTGCAAGAGGCGGCGTGTACGAGACGATCTGCAAATGAGTGAGTTTAGCTTACAAGACCAAGTATTGTCGCAAAAGGAATATTCAAGCCGACCAGCGCTGAGAAATTGATATTCTGAAGAAACGCAGCCATCGCCACGTCGTTCAAGTGGTTGGAACATAGGTCTTAGCCTGATCTCAACTTAGTGTGATGTTTACCTCTGACATCGATACCGTGGTCGGATGTCTTCCAGCCTTTCTCGTCAACCCTGTGAAATCTCCCGATTTGAGCGTTGGCAATCATGCAGTCACTGTTGATATCATTACACGAAAATTCATAGGGGGTGTTCAGAGACACATGACGTGCTGGCCATTTGCATTCGTTCCATGACATGCAATACTATTATGCATCTCAACCAATTTTAATCGTGCAAATGGCTGTTCAGAGTAGCCTAGACTCACCTGTAGCGCTCGAAGCTCATGCTAGGATCGAACCTAATGTTATGTAGACATCTTTTTATACGCCAGTGCTATTTGTTTTGCCCCATCCATGCATTGCTTCAAGCCCAGTAGGATCATCAGCATCAGCGCCACAGTCATACAAGCGAAGAATATATCGGAAGAAATCAGACTGTCGGCTATAGAGCTTCGCCGTGTACTAGGATTCTGACGCATGGCCAATACCTGCACGATTCTTTGTTGTGGCGTAACACGTGTAGCTTGGCGGGAAGCGGGGATGATAGAATCGTTTCGCCGGTCGTGGGGATTGATGGGTCTTCGCAATCGATGCGTAGAGTGAGGCCCGACAGACTCTGTATCAACATGCTGGGACATGGCGTGCTGCGTTGAACCTGTCGCTTTTATACCGCTCAGGGATGACTCAGGTAGCGTATTCCGCCTAGACTCTGTGACTTCTCTTTTCAGTCGGTTCAATGCTTTTGTTTTGCCTTCTCCGTATAAGAGCGGCATATGGACGTCGAAAAGACCGAGTAGAGAGTACGCCATGTCTTCTTCGCGCTTGGTCGAGCGGCCTTCAGCCCACGATAATCGCTCTTCCACGGTAAAGCTGGACAACGGCGCGCCTAGGAGAGCACGCTTATCGATGCGCGTAGCTTGGTGGATAATGTCTACTAGTTCCTGTCGGTCGCCTAGCAGGTCCCATTCCTGGCTGTAAAACTTGATGACTTTTGGCGCGAGTAATTCTTGCAGCGTCCAACCCCGAGTAAACCATCGCGCGCAGGTTATGTCACTAGCTGTGTTTTCCATCCATGCAACGTCTTCACCGTACTCATCCATCACTTCCGGGTCATGGTAAGGAATGTACTTGTGCGACGACGTCTCACTGAGCAACACCGCGCAGACCGCAGCATTCTGGTACCAAAAATGCATGGAGTTGATGGCCTCTGAAAGCTCGGCACTGCTCGATTTGTCGATACAACAAGTGTCGATCCAGAAGTGTTCTAAGCCGTGGTCCAGAGTTTGTCTCACGCAGAACTTGAGTTTGTTGTAGCCGAGCTTGTCACCGCCTCGACCTTTTCGCATGTCTTTGAATGTGACTTCCTCATCATCATGACCCCAGGTGTGAGATAAGATGAGGTAAGGAGGAATAGCGGCGCCAACGCGTTCAACGAGGCTGAGACGGCCTCCGTCGATCTGTATAAGCCGCATCTGGATGACAAAGATCGAGAAGATAGCACCTGAGTGTCATGTCAATATTCTCTCTCCCTGTACCACCAGGATGTATTTTTTGATGTCGTTGTGGAATGGTGGGGATCGAGATGAACCAGCAGGCTTGTGGATGGATCAGAGGTGGCTGTGGTATGAAGCGGGGTAGTGCTGCAGGGAACTGCGCCACAGCGGTTGCAGCCAACACCCCTGTCCCAGAGGTCAGAAACGAGGTTCCCAAATTTATGGCAGAATGACGTAGCACAGACGAAAGTCTAGTAAGGTAAGTCGAGGGCCATGATTATCAGCATAGCGTGGCAGGTGGAAAAAAGCAGTGGAGAGAGGCAGACACAGAGGAGGGATGGATTGGATACCAGTTGCCCTTGAGCAGGTGAAGACACCTTGACTACTCACCTCTCTTTGCGAGTAGTGAAGAACCAATCTTGCACCAGCCTCAGCTGAGTCTATTTGCCCTCCGTGACATGTCCGAATTCGCCATTCATACATCTAGCTAGTTAGGTTTCTCTGACTAGCGTGTAAACTCTATTGTTCTCGGGTTTAATCGTTAAGAGCATGCGGCTATCCTTCACGAGCCGGGCCCATCCCCGGGCAGTATTGAATCGAAGCCCAAATCAAGCATACAGTCGTGAGAGGCATACAGAGTTCTCTTCATAAGAGCTGCGGCATAGTCCTGATTTAAATATGGCTAGCCGCGTTCTAAGTCGCCGAGATACGAACCTCCCTTCGATGTAAAATCTCCCGAGCTCCGGTATAACTGTATATTATTATACGAGAAATGCCTTGTTGCTAGGCTTTTGAGAGACTTACAAGATCCAAATTTGATCTATCATGCGAGCGAATGAAATAAGCATCAATTTTTGTTGCTTCTGTTTCGGTGTCTAAGGTAAAGTACCTGATCAAGGCCGGTGTGATGGAGGAGTCGCCAAAAAGCAGGAGCAGCTTCAAGATGTCATGAAATAGTCACCAGCGATAATTTTAGATTCCGGGTCGGAATCGATTTTCCTGCAACGTCCAGGACTGCTGAGAGTAAGACATCCGTTTAAGAGATTTACATAGTTGCTCCAATCAAGCTTGCATATGTTTTCCTAGAGTACACATTTCTCCATTATCACACGCGCTGCTGGTGCCAACGACAAGCATAGAAGCTGAGAGGGCAATCATTAAGCGAGTAGCTGCAGGATAAGATTTGTGTAAGATCGATTGAAACATAAGTCATCCCCCGTTGTCATCAAGGTCAAAATGCAGACTGGGGCATGACTCCTCACGTGGCACGAGACGCGAGATTTGTCGAATTTAGTAGGTCATGTCGCATTCGGCCGAGTATATCCATTAGTCAGCCTTCAAATACCGTGATTTTGGTCTTCCCCGTGAACTTGCTCACCTGTCCTAGGTCAGGAATAGTATTTCGCCTTTACGATGCATTTGCGATGATCTCGTCCGAAATTTCATCGTACTGCTCATACACTACTTCACCCTCCTGTCCTGGAAGTGGAGCAATCTTGCACGAAATACTGAGCTTGAAGTCCTTGCTTTCGCTCAATGTCCTGGGATTGACTCTGTTCCCATCAGGCTACGTAAGATTGTCAGTCATAACGTCCTGCTTCGAATCTACATGGAATGGGACTTACCCCAATGACTCGCCATTTCAGGTTGGCAACCAGGAACGGTTTGACATGCTCAGGCCGCAGGCTCTCCAGCGTACCGATCTCGACATAGTCGAGCAATTGGTCAGTAAGCGGGTTTGTGTTTGTGACTAGAAGCGATTGTTCCTCAGAACGGCCACAGTTGTCACACGCCTCAGTGGGCGCAGCGAACACATGAGTATTGCCTATGAAGGCAGGTGTGACGCGCAAGTCCAGCAAAGGTGTGTTCTGGCTGAAATCACCAACTAGATAGATAATAGTGAAGGAGCCGTTGAGCGCAAGACTAGAACGTGTAAGAAGTCGTGGGTCTAGGAAGTCAAAGGTGGGTATTGGGACTTACGCTTGGACTTGATCATCAACATACCACTCCCGAGATACTTTTTCCTCTGGAACCTTTACTTCTGGCGCAGACGACACAGTTGGCTGCACTTCGGGCACAGCTTCGACTTTGAGTGCAAAGTGCTCTGATTGAGCTTCAGGTGCGAGACTAAATATTGAAGCCTGAAGGTCGCCTCCCTGAGAGGCAGCGAACCCTTTGCGTGCGCTTGGCTTTGGGAACGTGATTGGTGCTGCAACATTGAGTGGCTTATAGCCCGAATGGAAGCCTTTTCCGTCTGGCTTTTGGAAGAATGGTGAGTCGTCGAGAGACAACGGTTCGAGATTTGCTTCAGCGGGTGGTCGACGGCCTTCCAGAACTTCGGTCTTATTCTGGACTGTCAGGCGTCGGGACCATGAATACCGATTTTTGTACCCTTCTAGGACCTGCTGTGGGCTCTTTCCATCGATGTCATTGTATGTATAACCAAGCGTCTCGGGTTTGACCACCTCATTGGAGTTCCAGTATCCGCCACCAGGCTGACGGAAGGGGAGAAGATCAGCATTAGGAGGCACATAATCTGTGGCCCTCGGGTTGGTACTCCGTTGGAACCAAGTCTCCGGCTTGTTCGGATCCTGAGGATTGACTCCCTGCCAGATGGCAAAATAGCGATCGACTTGGCTGCAAGAGTCAGAGTGGTATTCCATGGTGCAAAGATGCAGAACGAACTTACCAGTGGTGAAGCCAGAATATGGGATCAAAGGCGGCTGTGGTGACAGCACCCATGTGTCCACCTCCGCCGATATAGCCATGGTAATTACCATGAAGGCCTTCCAAAGAACCGGTAGGGAAATTCGGACGTCGCAGTCTCTCCCTGTCTGCGCCTACCGTAGAGAACTCACGATAGTTCTGGTAGATACCCCGCTCAAGAAAGTTCAGGCTCATCCTCGTGGTTGATTCACGAACAATATTGAGGACAGCATTAAGCGAGTCTAGATCGGACAGGGTGCTCACGCTGTCGTCATCTCGTTGGACGTTCAACCGCAATGTTTGTTTTCCCGAGGGGCTGGAACTCTGGGATTTGTAAGCTCATATCGACACCATATCATTTACTGTGACTGACATCAAACCATAATGCTGCCCAATCCTTTGGCTTGAAGAATTTGGTAGACGGGTCTGGAAAGTTGAAGGTACTCAGTGGGTTCAAGATCGTCGTTGGCTTCCCGCCTGGGTACATTCGTACTGTCACTTCTGGCATTGTCAGTATGAGGGGAGCGCGGAAGTCGTATGGAAACGAAGTTAGACCGTCGGGTCGTGCTACACCTGGGAACACGGCGTTGTAATCGCGCGGTCGGAGGTAGTCCCAGTACGGCAGTCGAAATTTCTTCACGGCTTGTTGATAGATTGGCTTGTTCCTGGAATCGTAACGCTCCACGATGTCCAGCATCTTCTTGTATAATGCTTGCTGTGTCTGTGAGCAGAGTATCACTGCAAAGACGTGGCTGACTAACTTCGAACATGGCTAAGTATGGTCTGTGCCATGTCGGAAAGGTCTGGGTACGATGAGCGCAGTATCCAGCTCCCGTCGCATTAACGTCACTCTTCCCCCTTTCGTTGTCCCAAGGCGCATTGGGCAGACCATGGATACCTAGATTCTCCATCAGATCATCATGTGACTGCCGATTGCGACAACAAAGTAGTACCTGCAATCTGGAAGAAGCTCATCTTGTCGTCCCAGGGGGTGAATTCATCCTTGTTGGTGCCCTTGGTCTCCTGGAGCTGTTTCAGAGCAATGAGAAAGAGATTGAAGCAGTCAGGTTCGTCACGGAGCAGTTCATCGACGTCGCGGCGGGCGACCTTGCCAAACTCTGCAAGGCCCTTGACGATGCCTTTGTCATTGGCATCTTTGAGAGGATTCGTAGCCATGATGGGCAATTGTATGGATGCTGATCGGTCTGGTTCTGCTGGCTCGATGACCGTTCAGAGATTTCTGGGCTCGTTTGGGAGCGTTCTGATGCTCTTTATATGCCTCGTCGGCCTCGTATCTTACCCTACCCAGAAGCATATCTTTGTGTCATGTGGTGCTCCCTCTAACTGTATTAGGGTCGGCTTGGCCTTCAATAATGTTTGGTCAAGGCCGAAGGCGTTCTCAAATGCAGTTGACATGCATGATACCGCAGTCTATCACTTGCAGGGCTTGAGACCAGGCTTCGAATTCATTGCTTTATTGGAAGCTCGAAACAAAGACGCGCGCCCAACGCGTGGATGTCAGCGTGGCTACCCAGAGCTGCGCTCTCGTGGAATCGACCTGTTCCGGCTGATGCGAGCTGAGAAGAATGTGTCCAGATCTTGCGAAATGCATGAACCGTTGAAAGGATCATTGGCGGGCACTCGGCTCGGCTCGCCGATGTCTCCACACTTCAGCTCAAGCCACGTTGGTTTGTGGACCACAGGACGTGAGTCGGCACACCGCCAGGCGTTGTCACGGTGCTTAACACAATCGAACGGTTCGAAAATGTTTGTTAATGAATGTTCGCGTCCGAGGGCTGAGCTGAGCGGTGTCAGCATGGTGGCGAAGCCTGAATGGAGCTGACCGGACACGAGGTGACGGGCGCTAACTTCACTTAAAGTAGCGGGACCAACATCCGCGCACCGTGCAGGGTCCGTGCCTCACGTTGTAGCATATCTTTCACGGCATGTAGGTACCATAACAATAGTCCTTCCCTAGTGAGAAGTCAAGGTAGCCAGCCGCATGAACTCAATCTGCAATAGACCGGGCGTAACGCCAAGGTGTGTACCTCTGCGCCGATCCATTGGAAGGAGGCTCGTGCATGCACTACTTGTCATGAGGAGCAGATCTAGAAAGCCCAGGCCGAAGCCAGGCTTCCTTCTTTGTTTGAAACTGACACCCGGCTAACAGTATACTATTCTATATTATTACAAGCCGAGTTTCCACTTGCGCGATAGCGGGGCATACAGGATCGCTCACCTCCAACACAGTGCTATCCCAAATTTCTCGCCCACGGCCAACCACGAACACCAGGAAAGCTTGTTCTCTTCGCTAATAACCTTGCACGTGATTTCGATACCGTCTGCCGTGACTGTCGTGTTGCTAGCTCAAAGGGCCGCATGGGTTCGATTTCGATTGGAGCACCTGCATGGCTTTGCTTCCTTCCAAGGTTGGTGGATTTGTTATTTTGATGATTGAGCCTTTAGTATTATGGCAATTACGTCAATGGCTAAGTTTTTGAAGAGTCCATCCCAAGATCAAGATCGATATGAATGGAGGATACATAGGCCAAAGAACGGGAGTCATGGGCACACGCATCATCATCGTGTAATTCGAAGCGGCGTGCGCGACCTCGTTCAATGAACTTGTCGCGACACTCCTGTTCAGCCAGAACTCACCAATAACCTCGATATATATCTGGAGGTAATGCAGTGAGTCACGGTCAACCACAGAAGTGATCGCTTTGAATACATTTCGATTGTAGATACGCGAGCCTTGCCCGACTGTAGTCAAAATCAGTTACTTTCTCTTCATGTAACTGCTCAAATCTTCAAATGGGACAAGCTAGAGACTCATAGAAGAGTGTGAAGTGCGTTCCGCGATGCTGACGCGAGAACGCCATCGCTTGCGACATAGCTCCGTAGCTATGGCGTGCCGCACTTAGAGCACCCCCGTCGTTCGCTCATATGTATCCTGCCAATTACAAGAGGTCTGGCAGCTCTAGATAGGACCATTATAATCACCTGGAGAACCCATAGTCGAGCACGTAATACTCTCGTTGTCTGAGCAATGCGGAGTACTCGGGAGAGGAGCAAGAGGAGCAAGCAAGAACTGTAATATAAATACGTGGTGGGGCTTGAATTGTACCTGTCATCAAACAACCCTTCAAAAGTCTTCTTCTTATCAATATACAACTCGTAAGACCATGGCTCCTCCGGCGGCTGATGCAGATCTTGCTATTCGGCCAGCAGAAACTCCAAGCAAAGTACGCTCAAAACAAGAGAGCGGAACACGCCTTACTGCACCATTAAAATACTCAAGGTCGCTTGACGAGTATGACCACATAGCAGTGACACCTGTCATTGGTGAGGAGTTCACGAACTTGCAAATCAGTGAAATTTTGGAGGACGACAACAAAGTCCGAGATCTCGCCATCCTAGGTACCTCTCGATACAGTGATAACGGCTCAATTGTACTAATGTATCCAGTCTCTCAACGCGGTGTCGTGTTTTTCCGCAACCAGGACCTCACCATCGAGGCGCAGAAGGTACTTGGCCAAAAGCTAGGCGAGCTCACTGGGAAGCCCGAAACCTCGAAATTACATCGTCATGCTTTGAGCAATAGCAAGCGCGGTATCGCAGTTGATGAGAATGGGAAGCTGGATGATGAAGTGTCTGTGATATCTTCCGAGGTATGTCGCTCGATGGGAGAAGCTAGTAGAATGACTAGGGCCCACTCTGATTACGGGTAGCAAAATCGTACATACTACAAAGATCGTTTCGGCTACAATACTAAGCGCCTCGCAAGTGAAGGCTGGCACGCTGAGTACGTTCATTCTCATCTACCTACACGACGCCAGTGTTACTAATGTCCTGCACAGCATAACCTTCGAGCGCATTCCTTCCGACTATGCGATCCTCAAGATCCACACTTTGCCAACGGATGGTTCAGGAGGCGATACTTTGTGGGCTTCTGGCTACGAGGCATACGATCGACTTTCTCCAGCATTCAAAGCCTTCGCAGAGACATTGACAGCAACGCACCATCAACCAAACTTCAACCGCGTAGCTCGCGAATTTGGCGCCGAGCTGATTGATAACGAACGCGGAGCTCCCGAGAACACTGGGTTAGATTTTCGCGCTTCGCATCCTGTTGTGCGTACAAACCCTGTCACAGGCTGGAAGAGCTTGTTTGGGGCTGCACATCAAGTCGAGCATGGATGGATTGATGGTGTGAGTGAGCGCGAGAGCGACATTCTGAAAGCGTATTTCCTGCAAATTATTGCGGAAAATCATGACTTGCAAGTCAGGTTCAGATGGAACAAGGATGATCTGGCAATCTGGGATAACAGAAGTGTATTCCATACAGCGACGAACGACTATGAGGGTAAAAGGCAAGGAAATAGGGTTGTTAGTCTTGGTGAGAAACCTTTCTTTGATCCAGAGAGTAAGAGTCGAAGGGAGGCCCTGGGAGCATTGTAGGTGGTGGCGGTTCTGGATCTGGTTGTATCGAGCCTTGCGCAAACGAACAAGATATGTCGTGAAAGTATACAGTCATAATATTTGGTTATGAAGGAGAGTAGTTCCATGATAGGCACGCCCGAACGTACACATAACGCAAGCAATATATGAGCTGGTGCGACTTTGCCAGCTCGAAACCTATGCGATCGGTCGCAACCACCCATTCGTTGCCCCTCTTGCTTCTGTAGCATCTCGCAGATAGTCACTAGTGACAGCAAATTCCTAAAAATCCGATGAGACTCCTTCAATGATAAGCCGAGACCCGGGATGCACCCGACACGAACGGCGTGAAATGACGAATGCGGGGTGTTGGTGCGGGGTACGAAGAGGTCCTTGCATGCACGTAGGTGCGCCTGTCTTTACCCAAAATTTAATGCGAAACCGAACTCGAGGCACATGAGCTATTCCAATAACCGCCTATGTCGCTATTTACTAATGATCTTAAGCTTGTGTAGAGCGTTGCTTAAGCTTGACCAGCAGAGGAGGCTTCTCCCACAGTAGAAATGTTCTCTGGTGCTTCCACTGCTCGGAGCGAGGATCGAGCTCCAGATCGAACTGCCAAAGTAGCCGAGCCATAGTAAGTCGCATCTCGAAGTAGGCAAGGCTATGATATGTCAGTACATAGTCGCAGCAGAGCAGCGCAGTAATGAAAGTTCGAGGGCAACGAGACGATCTACCTTTTGCCAATACAGTTACGAGGTCCCACGTGGAACGCCTGAACTGCGTCTTTCCTGTCAGATTCATACCCTTTGGTACCTTCAAGCCACCTCTCAGGGATGAAATCGTTTGGGTTTTTGAAGTTCAGCGGAGAATGGTGGGTCGACCACTGATGTACTGAGAGGACAGTCTGTTATCACAGGTCAGAGACTATGGAATTCTCATTTGCAATAGAACTGACTCACATTTGGGGGAACAATACGGCCGCTGATGATCTCTGATCGTGGTCCGGTGTTACGGGGCCAAGCATCCGGAAATGGGGGATAAATCCTGAGTGCTTCATCCAGGCAGGCAAGCAAATACGGCAGCTGGCTGACATTCACAAACGTGATGTCTTCTGGTTTGGTGAAGGCATTGCGGACCTCAGCCTGTAATTTTGCCAACCGACTAGGATTGCGAAGGAGATAGTACGTCAGACCTGACATCAGTGTAGCTGTGGTCTCACTACCACCGATGATGAAAACCTCGGCCGTACTTTTGAATTCCATTGGCGTGATACCACTCTCTGGTTTGAGGTATCCAGAAAGAAGATCCTGCCTTTCGTGACCAAGCGATCTGCGATACTCCACTTTCTCCTTTGCCAGTTCGCGCTGCTCCATGCGACGACGACCGAGTTCTTGGGGAACGAGCCGCTCAGCCAACGGCGCTAGGATGGGATAGTATTTGATGCTTCTGACAAAGGCGCCTACTTTGACAGCGTCGAAGATGAGTTTCACCCACGGATGGTAGTCTTGATTTGTGAGACAACCGTAGGATTGACCGAAGACCATTTCTCCCGTGACGTCGAAGGTGAAAAACTTTTTGAGTCAGACTTGCTCGACGACCACGCAGGAGATTCGCGCAATGCACCTACATTGAACCAATCACACAAGTCTACTGTAGATTCTCCTGTCTTGATACATCCCTCGAGACGGTTCATCAACATATCAACATATCCGTTAATGGCAGGTTCTTGTTCCTTCAATGAACGATCGCTGAACCCATTTGCGATGTTCTTCCGGAGGAGGCGGTGACGTGAGTGCTCGGCGTTCATAATACTTTCCGGACCTGAACTAAGACTGGCATAAAATGTCGGATCTTTCATTAGCTCTGGCTTGCCAACTCTGTGGCCATAAATATCTTCCCACGCTGCCGGATCGGTAAAGGACAGCTCGTTCGGCGCGATGCGAATAGCATGCCCATATTTCTTGTGTGCTTCGTGAATAGCCTGGCCTAGAGTTCCCTTGCAGGCGTAGTAACAGTACCACAGTCGCGTTGCTGCCGCAAAGCGCGGACCGGGGTACTTTGAAAGTGGATGAAAATAAACATTGTATAGTGTGTAAAATACTGGATAGAGTATGGCCTACTTTCGTGTTAGTTACAGTCTTCTTCAATTCAAAGAGTAGCTGGGTCTTTACGAGAGATGCTAAAATGATTCCGAAGTTCGCCGCACTAAGGTCGCTGGCATAATTCTCAGTGTTCTTGAGTATGCCCATTGTGTTACTGTGATATGGTTTCTGTAAGGAAATAAACAGGCTTTATCTAAAAGCGCAGCCTCGCCCTTGATATCGATTCACGCGTAGAATGACGAGCGACGTCCGAGCCCCACGCCATGTCGGACCCGCCCCGGATCTAACCGGATACGTTATCTGCCGAGAGACTGCGGATCGATACATTAAGTGCCGGGGAGCATGCAAGGGTGGCTCTGTTAAGGTTTTGAGCGTGAATGCGTTCATCAATGACGAGAACTCGTACCGAGCATGTCCACTTTGCTAGAACGTTCTTTCTTCTTGCTCGGTATATTTTGTTCTAAGGGTTCACTTCTGTGGTATTGCGCATCAGCTTGTCGGTGTTACTGCCTTTGAGCACAAAGCTCTCGGCGTTACTACATTTGCGAATGATGTGATCAGCGCTATCCACGGTGTGTGCTTTCTCGATGAGTAATCATTGCGAAGACCGACAGCACGTGACACTGTCTGTATGGCTCGATTTATTTTTGTTAAAGTTTGTAGATGACGTGGAGGTCCCGAAAATCAGAGCAGGCCTCGGGATCACTATTCGCGAGGATTACTGCATGGCCTCGGAACCGACGTCTTGATAGCTGTTACTCTGAAGGTGGTCATGAGAATGCCCAACAGCTTGGTGGACGAACAATTCCTACGTAAATCGAATGCAGTGTAGCATTTCATGCTGGGCAACGAAGATTTAGTCGAAGCACTAAGTCTAAGAAGCTTAGCAGAAGGCACAGCAGCCACTAGATTTCCACCATGGAGTTCTCACACCTTGGCATGTACGTAGTCCCAAAGCTTGGCCAAGATCTAGACGCAACGACAGGCTTCGTGCGCCAAATGAACAAGGTCTGATTGGTCAACCTACTCATATTACGTGCCTTCGAATCTGCCAAGGTGTGAGAGCCTCGGGTAGAGCACCCGGGATTAGTACTGACACGCTGCTACTTGCTTACCTTGATCTATTGCAGGCTCGAGTGGTTCTTTGAACAGGGATTTTGCTGGTACACAATATGGCACTCATTCAACAGCGCCGGGATCTGTTGATGTATGTGAAGCAGATCACATGATCGTCTAGTCTTTGCCGTAGCATTTGGTTTCTGGACTAAGTCAACGGACAAACACATAAGAAAGACATAATTCAACGAGGACTCAATAGTAGTAAAGATTTTAGCAAATGCTATTGTATGAGCAGTGGCAGTAAGTGTTGACGTATTGGAGATTTAGCTCTTCAGCAATAGTAGGCCCGCTGATGGATCGGTCGGGCCCCAGAGTAGCGGACTGAAGACTTTGGTACCAGTTTTGGGAAAAGCCTAAACGTCACAGCTTCTTTCGAGCCCGTGTGTGTATTCTGGACACCACATCTATCCTTTTGAGTCAACTCGACCGAGTCGATGCAGCAGATATAGATTGGGTGCAGGTTGGGATGTCATGGAATCAGAGAGAACCCATTGAAAAGACCTTTTTCGTCAAATGAGAACGGCTTTCTCCTTTGACAAACTTTCTCTGGCAAAAGTTCAGCTTTGGGAGATTTTGGATGGACTCGAATTTGTCGATGGTCATGGTCAATGGAAAGCTATCATAGCATCATTCGTTCAATGATTTTTCGAATGGATTCAGCAGTCGTTCAGGGAAAGTAGAAGCGGAAGCGGGCCAGGCCAAAGAGCGAAATGAATGTGAGATGGTGGGTACTCGGGGCCATTGATCATGGAACGTGAGAGGGAAATAGCCAAATCCTGTGGTAACTATTGTCTCGTTAACGAATTCAAGAACGCCTGTGTCGATCCATCCCAACCTGGTTCCAGGTGAAGTTTGCCTGGTTGCATCGGCTAGGCTATCCGCGCCGAACATATTCCGCATGATATCGCTCGATGCGGTGGGCATGAATGGTTTTAACAGATTTATATGTCCCCAGCGCCAGACTGGACGAAGTTTGCCTTCGCGTAATGTTCGTCGTTCTGATCCTGGATGCAGTGCCGCAGTCTTCGCATTGCCACCACGTTCAGAATTTGTAATCAAGCAGTAGAATGGCGTGGATTCGATAGAGGAAAAGGTCTGTGACGAGCATTGCTGAGGGTGCATGAATACTGTTGGGTGGTCGTGAAATCGACAGGAATGATGTGTTGCCATACGAATGTGGAGGTTGTAAATTACAGTCGGCTGCACTTCAGGCGCCGCAATCACGAAGCCAAAAGCCCTAGACTTACGCCAGTCCGCCTAATGAGGATGTTCGGCCAATCATGTCCCGTAGAAATGCCGCCTGTCCACTCCGCGTTCCGCCCCACCTGATCCCGACATCGCGAATGCGGTTTCGGCAGATTATTTATCCACAACAAAACCCCAACATCGAGCATTCATCAAGTCTTGATATACCTATACTCAATTACAGGCCGTGCGAATACAGGACCTTCAGCAAAACTGCCAGATCATCGCGAAACATGGCACCAAACTGGGACAGATTGATACGCTTCATTGCGACCGACGGCCGCGAACTACGCGGCGAACCTATTCTTCCTTCTCCGGATTTCGACGTCGGCACCACCACAGCGGAGACTGGTCTTAAAGCGAAAGTGATTGCTGTTGCTAATGACGACATCTTTGACCCTGCGACAAAAGTGACGGATGAAGAAGCCACCGTCAAGCAACTCCTCGGTCCCGTGACCCAAGCGGAAGTTCCCATCATCCGCTGCATTGGCCTTAACTTCATCAAGCACAGTAAGCTTCTCTCCCGTCAGTTGAGATCATCACTGCTGACTGAAAGCTACAGTCCAAGAAGGCGGCCGCACGCTCCCACCTTACCCATCAACCTTCATCAAAGCAAACACCTGCCTAACAGACCACAACGCGCCTATTGTGATCCCAAAAATCGCGCAAGACAATCAAGCAGACTATGAAGGCGAACTGTGCTTTATCATCTCGCGCGATGCAAAGAACGTCTCCGAAGCAGACGCATATGACTACATCGGCGGCTACATTTCCGGCAACGACGTCAGCAGCCGGAAACTTCAACGCGACCCGCTTCTTGCCGGCACTGTACCGCAATGGAACTTCAGCAAGGGTTTCGACACATATGCACCCCTTGGGCCACAAATCGTGTCGACAAAAGTGATTCCCGACCCAAGTAAACTGCATTTGCGCACGATTGTCAATGGCGACTTGCGCCAAGACAGTCCTATCGACGATTTGTGCTTCAAGATTCCGACTCTGGTGTCGTATTGCAGCCAGGGTACGACGCTGAAGAAAGGCACGGTGGTGATGACAGGAACGTGTGCGGGCGTGGGGTACGCGATGAAGGTACCACAGTTTCTGAAGCCTGGGGATGTAGTCGAGGTGAATATCAGCCCCAGTGTTGGAACACTCAGGAATGTTGTCGAATATGCATGAAACGACCCTGGGTCGGGTCTGGGAAGAGCTTGTACGCATATGACAATGAAAATCAAGATTATAACACGAGTCTGGTGCATTTCAAACGATCGCAAGCTCTATCCCGCTATTGTGCTACCTGTCGACAGCCTCTCCACCAATTAGTTTTTAGATTTTTCGCAATCATTATCCGACGAAATGATGAAAATGAGCGTAGATTTTTTTGGTAAAAGCAGGTAGTAGACGCGGATGTTTGACGGCGTATAAACAGCATTACCGAAGATTCTTCAATGGCTTGTAGCTCTTGAGAAGCTTCAAGATAACACCAGGATTTGAAAAGTTTACTTCCTGATACATCTTCGATGGCTGTTTATTTCATCGTTGCATTGCACAATGGATGGTGTGCTGCACACTACACGGATCGTACTGGACTTTGTATGTGGGTTGGACCCCATTCGAGCTTGGTCATAAGAAAACATCGGTTATCCATTCTCTTCCTTCGAGGTAGCGTTCGGCGGAGCGTTGGTGTCGATCTTCGGCAAGCAGGTGCATCCATGCAATCGCGTTCGAGTGGAGCGAAGTGCACGGACCAAGCGCTATTTCGAAATGGGCGATGAGACTCTGTCCTCTCTACTCATCCGACAAGAAACAGGCTGCTCCATCATCTTTATGCCCGCAGACTAGACGCTATCGAGCAATTGTGATACCAGTCAATATATGAACAGATCGACCAAGCCCTCCTCATCACCCTCACAGGTCCTGCGTCAGATTCCGGAAGTGTCCGGTTCGCATTTAACAGCTCCAGCTGGAGTGCATGTTGGATTGAAGCGCGGTCATCTTGTAGTCGGGCAGAGTACAGTGCAGTTCATAAAACAGATACCTTGCACTAAGACTCTCAAAGGCGATATCAAAGTTTTGCTCGGCTCCATCGCGCGCGATTGAGGCAGTTTCAGCAGTTTTAACCCAATCGAGCGACGAGCACCTTGTTGGTAACATCATCCCAATCCCGACAGAATCGGCGAGTACAATTGCGCCGTGGGCAAGATGCGGGGTCTTTCGAGCTTCTCAATCGTGGCTCTCTCCCTCTTTGCTCTTCCTCTTATTTCTGCATCGGAACAGCAGCCATTCGAGTTTGGAGAAATGTCAGCCCCTCAGTACACGCTTCCTCCGCTTCCATATGCATACGATGTCAGTTTATATAGAGTTGATCCAATACTCTGTGCGTCGTGCTCATTCATTGACAGGCATTGGAACCCCACATCTCCGCTCAGATCATGGAACTGCACCATAGCAAACACCACCAAACATACATCACGAACTTGAACGCAGCGCTCAAGTCTCAGGCTGAAGCTGTACATGCGTCGGATATCACATCCCAAATTGCTTTGCAACAGGGTATCAAGTTCAGTGCCGGTGGTCACATCAACCACTCGCTCTTCTGGCAGAACCTCGCGCCTGCGAGCTCACCCGACGCGAAGAGCACTGCTGCGCCAGAGCTTGTTAAGCAGATCAAGGCAACGTGGGGCGATGAAGACAAGTTCAAAGAGGCCTTCAATGCGGCGCTTCTCGGCATCCAGGGGAGCGGTTGGGGCTGGCTCATCAAGGTTGAGACTGGCAAGGAGCAAAGACTCGCCATTGTCACCACCAAGGACCAAGATCCCGTTGTCGGAAAAGACGAAGTCCCGCTCTTTGGCGTTGACATGTGGGAGCATGCGTACTATCTTCAGTAAGTCTCTGAGCATATCGAGGGCGCCCAAGCTGACGTCAAAGGTACCTAAACGGCAAGGCTGCGTACGTCCAGAACATCTGGAATGTTATCAATTGGAAGACGGCCGAGGAGCGGTACCTGGGCTCGCGCGCGGATGCTTTCAAGATACTCAAGGCCTCTATCTGAGTTGAACATGTCAAGCATGGTAGAGCGATGCCCACCAATATGCTCTGCAGTCAAATTGTCATCCACACATGGAGTACCGTGGTGGCATTCATGGCGTTGCGCCATGCGCTAGCCTGGCCAATCGGGTGCTCTGACTGAAACGTGCTCAAAGACACTCATTAGCTCTCAATCCTCAACTTGCGCATCGCAATCTTGAAACACCTTCGCGCACCTCAAGTACCTGTCAATGCCCATGTGCAATTGACCTTAAGTGCCATCCTCTTCTTACGCCTGTAGCAATCTATTCACAGTTGGTCTCGCAACCTCGGTCTCGTTCTCGCTTTCGCACATCTTTCCACCAGCTTTTATCATTCCATCAGCTGACTTCAGATATTTTGGAGGCTGGCACCAAACACAATTGAATAAAACTCTGAGCTCTGTCGCCCAGCAATAGCTTCGGCACCCTTCCTACCTACCACAAACAACCATGTGCAACGGGCATTCCACTCGCGTCAGCCAAGGCGGCTCCATTGCAGTACTCCGACCAACACCACATCTGAAACGAACCCAGTCCGAGGAGGAAATGCTCATGTTCTTCAGCAATCGCTGCTCCACTCGCGGAACCAGTATCGAATTTGAGGGATGGAATGAAGACGACCAGGCAGACCGACATTGGATCATCATACAGTACGTTCTTTATACTCCACCCAATAGTTCCAATCTGATTTATGAATAGTCGAGATGGTGATCTCTCAGCTTCATCACAGCAAGCACAATCGAATCCTTTGTACTCGTTCTCGCTAGAGTCGAGTGAGCGGCACATGATGCAACTGCCTCAACGACTAGATCTTGGTGTCAGCGATGTTGGTATCATTGGGCGAAGAGTATCTGTCATGACAAGCTCGATGTCGGGGCCGCTGACCGTGGCCGAGGGAATCATTGGCTGGAACTGAGAGGAGTCGCTTGTGCATTTGCTGGAGTTTGGTCATGGCGTCCTGCATTTTCATGAGCGTGAGCGTATTTTCTCTTCTGCCTTTCTTCTGTCGTCACATTATCAGAATTTTCCGAGCGCGCGCTACTATTCTATTCCTCAAATCCCATCTTCATTTCAAGCAAGACCCTTCTGCCTCGATTAAGACTGTTGCCCCGGCGCTCAGGCGCCATCTGTCCTGAGTCGTCCAATCCTCAACTTCTTCACCCTTCATTGCAAAGCACCGGGCATGAACGCGTCGAGGACAAAAAATATATGTGCGCAGTCACGTCGTCGCCTCCAGCGATACCGACGATGCGGTTCGCTGCATCCGCATCCCGGTCTGCACGCCTAATCCCCGCTCTTGGCCGTGGGGCATTCGACGTAGCGAGTACCGACGTCAGACATGCAGGAACGATAACGACTCTGCCAGTCCCCATCGAGGATTACCTACACACCTTCCTTATCGAAATATGCTGCCAAGAGAGTAGCAAGCATAGTATCGCAAGTGTGCAGTCCGTATCACGATGCCGCCGGCCGTTGCGATGGAATCACGTTGGATAAGGCCCGATGCGGAGATGAACGCTGCCCGCGAAAGTGGGAGACGTCTGGGCTATAAAAGAAGCCCTCTGATTGCTACATGGTGATAAATCGTGATATCCCGGGAACCTCATCAGCATGCGTATTTCTTGTCTGGTGGTAGCCTACCTGACGACGCTGAGCAATGCTGTTCCGTCAGCCTTACCTCCCAAGCCTCGTCAAGCAACGACAGCCAGCGAACGCCTCGGCTTGACGTGGATGGGAACAAATAGCAGCCTCCCGAAGATACTGTGAGCCGACCTCGATCTCCGTCTTGGTTGATTTGTGTCTGACAAGCACAGCGTCCTGTTTACTGGAGGCACTATATCTGGTGGCTCAATATATGGAGCACTGGATGACACCCAATATGGCCAGCTCTCTATCACTGGCGAACAGATCATCGCTCGCAACCCATATTTGCTCAACAACACGCAGCTCGCCGTGTCCAACTGGACGACCGAGTCGGACGGCTCGACTGGCACGAATGATGCACTAGTCATGAACATGACTCGCTTCGCTCACGATGCGTTATGCTCCGAAGATAGTGACATAGATGGCGCTGTCTACACCCATGGCACCAACTCTCTCGAGGAGACTGCATTCCTCATGGACAGCTTGGTGAATTGTGGAAAGCCAATTGTCGGATCCGGCTCCATGCGCCCTTGGACGCATCTCGGCTTTGAAGGCGATGCCAATTTCTTCGATGCCGTGACTCTTGCCGCCAGTCCAGAGTCTCGCAATAGAGGCCTTATGGTGGCTTTCAACGCACGCATCATCCCCGGCTACTGGGTTACCAAGCTGCACTCGACCAATCCAAACGCATTCGGCCCCACTGCTGGAGGCGATCTGGGTCTCTTCATCAACAGCTTACCCGTGTTCTTCAATACGCCATCTCAGCCGCTGTACAAGCACTACTTTGATATTGGTGCCGTCTCCAACTACAAGACCTACCCCGCACTGCCCAAAGTCGACATCCTCTACGCAGCCCGCGAGTTTGACGGCAAACTCGTCCTCGACTCGCACGCAAACGGTGCAGAGGGAGTCGTCATTGCGGGCACTGGGAACGGCGGTGTACCGACTGGCCAGACTGAGATTGCCGAAGCGTTGCAGAAGGGATTACAGGTGGTCGTGGGTACACGCAGTCCGTATGGGCCTAGTAGCCCGGCTCGAACGCCCACGTTTGCGAAAGCTGGGTTCGTGCATGTTATTCAAGCGCGGATCATGTTGCAGCTGGCTATTGCGAGCGGCATGAATATGAATCAAACTATTGATGTGTTTGAGGGTGGGTTCAGGAAGGCGATTGGACAGCCTTGGAGTCCGGGAAGCTGAAAATCCCGAATATTGAAGCTTTTACCATCGCGTCGTGCGGTTTAATTTGTGAAGCATTTCACATTCTGCGTTTTGGGGATTCGAACGTGACTGCCTCCGTTACTCACAGCCTGCCTGGCACCTTCCTCTGATCGCACTTGCTCCAACCACAGCCCAAGCCGCCAACTACAACATACAGCAATCTCACACTCATCATTTCAACTCGACGGCAGCCATACTATGTTCTATGTTTACCACTCCGGGAGAATCACGCGTACCTCGCAGCAAGGCAGGCTCTACTCTGCACAACCTAGGGAACACGACCTCACGTTTGGTTGAGTCCGACAGCCAGTTGATTGGAGCTCGAGGATGCGTCTTGTTCCTACCTCCGTCTCGACATTTACGGGTGTCGTGAAGCAGATGCCAGACTACGACCAAAGCTTCGACATCTACTGAATGACTCTGACATTCAAGTGGCAGCTGGACGTGCTTGTGAACGACGATGGATGGAGCGCCGAGCAGCGTGAATGTCCCAGTCATAGCATCTTCGAACGTCCTCCTCGGTGTCAATCTCTCTCGTTTGCGAACCGCTTGCGTGCCTGGGGCATATTCTCTCACTTAGTCCAATGAGATAGAGCTGGCGAATCGCGCCATCGTCACCTTAAGAAAGAGCGTTTACAGTAACTCGCCCAGGACTCAAGGCGTATATATCACCCATCGCCCCATCAAGATGCACTGATCCATCACGCTCTTTGCCCATCGCTCACACTCTTTGGCCGCAGCTCAACTTCGCATCCCAAAGAAGCTATAAAACAAACGCAGACTCCATCGTCTGGCCGCCACCACACCTTCGAGTCCCCACGATGAAGTACACACTCCTTACCTTCTGGGCCATCTGCCTCGCCCTCCTCACCACCACAATAGCCACCCCCCTCACCAAGCGCGACCCGCCTCCCGAGAAACCCGACCTCCAGAACCGCCGTCGGGGCGTCGCTTTCAACAACCCAGCGTACGTCAAATACTTTACCCAATTCCACAACACGCACGTCAAGTGGGCGTACAACTGGGCCGGCGACAGCCCTGACGTAGGACTCGAGTTCATCCCGATGCTGTGGAGTAATCGCAACGAGCATACGAGTGGGTGGTTTGCGAATGTGCGCAAGGCGTGTGGAGTCATTGTGCAGAATCCAACGCATTTATTGGGGTTCAATGAGCCGGATATGTGTGCGTGAGTACTCCCCAATCCCAATCCCAATCCCAACCACATCATCCTTCTCCCTATCATTCTTCCCATGTCCATCTCCCATTCTATTCAGCTGAAGTAGCCTGCACAATACTGATTGGGTTTATATGTAGCCACGGCGCAGGCGGCTCCTGCATGTCCGTCCCCGACGCCGTCAAAACCTGGCGCACACACATGGACCCTACAAAATCCCTCAAAAACAACATCTACCTCGGTTCTCCCGCCGTCACAAACTCCGCCGACGCAGACAAAGGCCTAAACTGGCTGCGCTCTTTCCTATCCCAATGCTCTGGTTGTAAAATCGACTTCATCTGCATCCACTGGTACGCCGACGCGTCCGCCGTGCAGTATTTCAAAAACCATGTCATCGCGGCACGCGCACTGGCTGGCGGGCGCCCGATTTGGATTACGGAGTTTGCGGCCAGTGGGACGGAGAAGGAGGTTAAAAGGTTTATGGATGAGGTGTTGCCGTGGTTGGATGAGCAGGCGGATGTGCATCGGTATGCGTATTTTATGGCGGCGCCGGGGTTGTTGGTTAATGAGATGGGGAATGGGGTGAGTGAGGTTGGGAGGCATTATGCGACTTGGACGAAGCCTTGAGAGGGAGATATGTTTGGTCGGGTTGGTGGGATTTAGGGATTAGTATGTTTGAGAAGGGAGGGTGTAGATGGCTGGTATGGGAGTGAAGATGATGAATGAAGTTTGTCTTATAAATGTTAGCTACTTTGGGAAGTGATGTGTGCTCTTACGATTGATACATATCCGGAACCTCTCAGCATGCATGCATGTCTAGACCAGTAGTGTGAGTATCGCTTACATATACTACAAGTTTCACTACCCCATGTAACTCATCTACATCTTTCCTCCCGTCAACTCCTCAGCAACCTTCTTAACCCTCTCCTTCGCCAACCCAACCCCCTCCCCGCCCTTCAACTTCTGCAACATATCGCCCACGCCCTCAGGCATGTATCCCTGCCACGGACTCAGCCCCTCATTGCCTTCGCTCCGTAGCCCCATATTGCCGCGATTATCCCAGCCCACAGGCTCTTCCTCGGACCCGAACGCCTTCTCAATCGCCTCGTCAAGCTGCGCCTCCTCGACCAGAAACGTGCGTGCATTGACGTATAAATCGTGTAACCGTGACTCTCGCACAGCCTGGACTTTCTGCATGCGTCGCGCATACGCCGTCCTGCGTCCCGTGACATTCGCCCTGCGCGATGACGCAGGCAGTGTGCCTGCAAGAAAATCGCGAATCCCCTTGGACACGGATGTCTGCGTTAGGACATCGACTTCTCGCGGCGGTGCGAGCGCGCGGGCCCGTCGATCGGCGTAGTTTGCTTGCACGCTGGCCAAGTGCGCGGCCTCGGATGCGATTTTCCGCTCATGTAGTTCCTTGACACCGACTTGGAGGGCGTCGCGGCGCTTGTCTGCCAGGCGCTGCTTGTACAGTCTGTAGTCTGCGTCGCGGCTGTGTGGGCCGGGGGCTTTGAGTGTCTTGGGCGCGCGGGTGGAGCGGGCGATGAAGACGTCGGATTGTTTGGGGTGGGCGTTGCGGGTCTTGAATATGTCGCGTGGCACGGGTAGGTGGCCTTTTAGACGCGGCGAGAGCGGGAAGGTGGGTTGTAAGGGCTTGGGGACTTCGATGTAGTTTGGGGACTGTGGGCCGAGGGCAAGAGCGGCGGGAGTGGAGGAGAAGGTGCGGGCGGAGCCATTGAGTGATGATGAGATTGTTGTATGCGATGTCCAGGGACAGCGGACGGGTATTCGAGGCGGCATGTCGGTGGTGGTGGTGTGGGTAATGTATATTACCACTTCGTTGCGTGCTTGCGGAGTTGGCATCGGTGGTGTCGGTCGTGCCTGCAGAAAAGTGGTGCCAAGACGCTAGTGGCCCGCAAGCTGCGAGAAAAAGTTCGGCCAAAAATTACCCGCCGTCCTACTTTCTCTTTGCACTTCCCACACCTCGACAAGCACAAAGGAAGCAGCCGCCATGGGTACGCAAAAGAAAGAAAAGAACCGCAAGGAGCGCCAGGGCAAGACGGGCGATGGCATGGGCAATGTCAAAGTCAAGGGCGAGAACTTTTACCGGTACGTGAATGCGCCTTTGGTTGGCTTGATCGAGTGCTAATATAATGGGTTGCAGAACAGGAAAGAAAGTAAAGGTCCTCAAGCGCCTGACCGACGGCAAGGCGCAGCGTAACGCCAAGGGAGACATTACCAAAGCCGCCTCGTACCAGAACCGTGAAGCACCCATCGCCCGTGTCGAGCCCAACAGGAAGTGGTTCAATAACACCCGTGTCATCTCGCAAGATGCCCTCGAGTCGTTCCGCTCCGCTGTCCAGGCGCAGGCTGCGGACCCGACGACGTATCTCATGAAGCGCAATAAGCTGCCTATGAGTTTGATCGAAGAGAAGGGTAACATCAACGGCCTCAAGGAGCATGCGGCCAAGATCGCAGTTGAGTCGCAGCCATTCAAAGACACTTTCGGACCCAAGGCGCAGCGGAAACGGCCAAAGCTAGACTTCAGCACAATTGAAGATCTGGCAGGGCGGACTGACACAATGCACGACACCTACCTCGATCGACTGGAACAGGCGAAGTTGCTATCTGGCACATCGGGCGATGCAGAGCGCGAGAACGATAACCCCGACGGCGACTTTGCGCAGGCAAGAGAGTTCATCTTTATGAAGGGCACTAGCAAGCGCATTTGGAACGAGCTGTACAAGGTCATTGACTCGAGCGATGTCATTCTCCACGTTCTCGACGCCCGCGATCCAGATGGCACACGCTGTCGCAGCGTCGAAAAGTACATCCGGACAGAAGCACCACACAAGCATCTCGTCTTCGTGCTGAACAAGGTCGATCTCGTTCCCTCAAAAGTTGCTGTAAGTGCACTCTTTTCACTCCTTCCATTTGCGTGACCCCTCCTTAAGTCAAGGACCATCTCCTCTTTCCATGAATTGGTTCTGTTACAAGTTGGGAAGATTGATAGCGACTCGCTCGCCCGCGGTCGTTTTGGCCAAGGGTAGACCGGCTTCCGTTTTGGTCGCTGGTCACTAGAGTTGCAAAGTGATGAGTTTGAGTTGAGGGCCGTCTCTGCGACTGTGCAGATAGGTGGCGGTTCTCTTAGTAACGTTTCACACATTCCTTCGTCTACGCTATGCGTTTGCATTGTTGTTGATGATAGTCACTGACATTTGACAGGCTGCTTGGGTCAGGCATTTGAGCAAGGAGTTTCCGACGCTTGGTAAGCCATCCGCTTTCTTCGATTTACAGTACGGTTCGCTAACGGATCATAGCTTTCCACGCCTCTATCAACAACAGCTTCGGCAAGGGTTCCCTTATCGCTCTACTCCGCCAATTCTCTTCCCTCCACAGCGACCGCAAGCAGATTTCAGTCGGTATGGTCGGCTACCCCAACACCGGCAAATCTTCCATCATCAACACGCTCCGCAAGAAGAAGGTCTGCGTCGTCGCGCCCATCGCCGGCGAGACCAAGGTCTGGCAGTACATCACACTCATGAAGCGCATCTACATGATCGATTGTCCTGGTATCGTACCGCCGAACCAGGACGATACGGATGAAGATCTGCTGCTGAGAGGTAGTGTACGAGTCGAGAACGTGGAGTACCCCGCACAGTACATCGAGGCAGTATTACGGAGAGTACAGCCAAGACATCTGCAACGGACGTACGACATCAAAGACTACGACAACGGCGTAATGTTCCTCGAGCAGCTATGCAGGAAGAGCGGCAGGCTCCTCAAGGGTGGCGAAGCAGACATCGACGGTGCCGCGAAAATGGTCCTAAACGACTGGATCCGCGGCAAACTCCCATGGTTCACACCCCCACCATACAAAGAAGGCGAATCAGGCGGCCCAGTCAAGGGCGTCGAAGGCCGCGAAGGACGACTCGGCGAAATGAGCAAAAAGCGGAAACGCGACGGCGAAAGCGCAGCAACTGGCAGTGTTGCCGCGACCACCGACGTCTCCGGCGAACCTCAAGATGAGGCCGAGGACGACGAGTTTGGCGGTTTCAGCGGCGATGATGGTTTGGAGCTTGATGATGACGATGATGAGGAGGATGGGTCGGAAGATGATGAAGAGGGCGGTACGGTACTTGATGCTGAAGATGTGAGTGAGGATGATGAGGATGTTGAGGAGGAAGTTGCTGCGATTTCAGAAGCGTTGGCAAAAGCTAAGAAGCGGCAGAAGACGGGGTAGGATGGTGGTTTGGTGGGAAGAGGGAGGAGTATATGTATGAAACAGTATGATGAAATGATACCCCGTTCATGACACTACACACTTCATGATGTTAAACCGTGGATGTAGGCAATTCTGTACGAATGGAATTTCGCCCACTAAACTACCGACTGCGCCGTGCTCTCTTAGTGCGATGGCAACTACTCAGTAACGACTACGCAGGTATGATCATGAAGGCGTTTTGTCCTATACTCTACACTCTTACCTCTAAGCTAACCTTTCTCTAGCTCTAACTCTTCCTCAGCCAACCCCAACCTAGATTCTTTATGCCTATGTAAACTTCTGCATAGCGATCACCATCATGCTAAGACGTGCACGGGCAGTCGGTGGTTCAGTAGTCTAGTACAGAACTTCTGGAACGAATGTGTGAAAGCGGTCCCTCACGACAATCACGTGCTACTGGACCTAATTCGAACTAGCGTTATCAGGCCACAAGGCTCCACGCCCCTCAGCCTTCCCTCACCACACAGTATCTCACTCAAGAGTAACCCCATAATCATTCAATCTTAGTCGAGTTGCGCTGTGTTCAAGCTCCAGAACAGTCCCAAGGTTCCCTGTACTCAACATTTACGTGACGGTTCGTCTTCTGCGCAGCCGCTACTTGACGCAGCCGTCGTCGATCTGTAGGCAGACTACGGATACAGCCATTGCCGGGAACAACCCGTCACCACAAGCACTGGTTCTCAAGGGTCCAGCGAGACACTCAGTATGTAAATTTGCGCCGATGCGGAAGGATATCAACGCTGATTTAGATTTCAAACTCTGACTCGTTCCTCATCATGGCCGCTCAGACCTTGGGAAGGGTGGTTGAACTCAGTGCATACGCCAGCCTCTTCTTTGAGAAGACTAAGGAGATCCCTGCGTTCCAAAAGATGTACAGCAAAGTTGGGCTCACAGCACCCCCAGCCGACTTGACTAAACCCCCGCTCATCGGTAACCTGAGCAACACCAACAACAACACTGCCACCTCGCACACCAACACTACATTCAGCCAAACTAACATCGTTCAAGCCTTCGTGGAAGATTCAGAGCAGGTCGAAAAAGCAATTTCGTTCATCGAGACGCTCGTCAGCAGTGCCCCTGCTGTAGGCGCGTATGTCTCCCTTCTGTCCTGTGCGGTACAATTCCTCCACGGCCAGCAAGCGATTGCGGAGCTCCGAAAGATGAATGAACACCTTGGTCGCAGTGCAGATGCCGCATGGGGAAAATTCAGCTACGGCGATGAGTTCCCACAGCATGTCTACAAATTCGTCCGCTACGAAATCAAGTCCTCCATCAAGCGGAACCCACCGAAAAAGGAAGGCGCTATCAACGAATGCTTCTTCCTCTTCAACGGAGGTACTGAATTTTATTCGGAATTCGATGATCAATGTGAGCTACGCCCACTGCCAGATGGATTCTTCGGAACCTTCAGAAATCTGGATGTCTTGATTGCGCTGATCAGAGACGTCCTTCGCCCAGCTATGGGACCGGAGATGCTGTTCACCATTCTCATGCCCGTCAAATCTAACATGGTGTCGCTTGAGCCGGTCATGCTCCCGCGAGGTATTGGCCCATTGAGGTTCAAGGGCGAGATACAAGAAAACGGGGAACCTCGCGTATACATGAACCTGTGCAGGCTGGAGGAAAGCACTGAGCTAGATGGCGTTGGTAACATTCCCAAGGACACTAATTCATTGTCGCTAGATTTGGTCTTTTCAGCTGCGTTTTTTGGGACTATGACGCCTTACATGGTAATTTGCGCTGGAGTTTCTGTCATCCCCGTCATTGGAATACCGGTGGCCGCTGTAGCATGGATGGGTGGGGGTTCATACATCGCCCATTCTGTCTCCGACTCAGTCTATCAGCGTTGGACGATCAAGGTACGTGTCTTGGGCACCGAGGAGACCCATATATATGATCCGCTGGAGCTTTAGCTGCGTCGGCGCAATTCGTAGTATCCGAAATAATGAAGCATACTCCCAACAAAAAAAACCCGCTCGACACAGGTACCCATCCTTCAAAGTAATGACAAGCAGACGACCCTTAACCGTACCAGTCTTGTGGACAATGGCGACACTTTGATCTTCTCGAGACGCCACTTGCGCATGAATGCAATATGAACAGCACATAGCAGTCCTATTCTCTGCTCGTGCTATACAGAGTAGGCCGATCTCACATAGCACGCATCATTCCGTCTTTACACCAACGGCAGGCCGGAGAAGGAGGGCCACAGATGATACCAATAGCTTTCCTCCTCAAACATCAGGGCTAGAATCAACGTACAAAAAAATAGAGCTAATCTTAGAAACAAATCCAACTACGTGCACGACTCAGGTACCCATCCTTCAAAGTAATGACAAGCAGACGACCCTTAACCGTACCAGTCTTGTGGACAATGGCGACACTTTGATCTTCTCGAGACGCCA